>JAIUZE010012600.1:0-33542 GCA_022085475.1 Heliosperma pusillum | reverse complement strand
AGGTGTATTCGGTGTTGGCTATTACGGGTTTGGCAGTGATGGTGGTTTGGGTCGGAGGCGGTGGTTTGCTTCCAATTAACCATGATCTTTAATAGTTTTATGTTTTTAGTTTTAATAAAGCTCCTTACGGAGATAGTTAGCATCGATATGTTGGTTAAATTCGAGAGAAGACGATGTTTATTGGCTTATTTTGGCTGGAATATGGTTAAGGGACTGCTAGTGTTCTACCTTCTTTGCATGTGGGATTTCTTGATATGTTGGTCCTGTGGTCAAAGGATTCGATTTCTAAGGTGTAGGGGATTTATCTCCACTGATGGCAGACTTCGTCGTCTTGTCTATCTCATTAACGTTTTTCGTTCTTTTCGCAAGAGCGGAAGTACACCTTGTCATTGCTTCTTTGCGGCTCATGTGCGGCGATGTTCTCAGGAAGTCAAGCGTGGTTTTTAAGCGGATACAAGTGATCGTGGCCAATCCTCCGTCCTTATTCACCCGCTAGTTTATTTTATCGTTGTACCTTTAATTGTTTATTATAGGAGCTGTAATAGAATAGCTCTCAATGTTGCCCGTCTGTTCTGGTATTGTTGTCAAAAAAAAAAAAGATAACAAAAGGTGGTTTGAATTGAAATGAAAAGAGAGAACAAATGAAAGACTTGGAGAGAGTATAATATAATATTAATTTTATATATATTTATGTCATTTATAAATCTTGATTTCTGGCTATATATAAACTCACAAATTCTCATTTGTGACAGACACTTTTCGTCACAAGCTTGTGACGGAGCAAATGTGACCATTTTTTATGGAGAATGTAACCATTATATGATTGGTAACATTTTATGGATGATTACTTTTTATCATAAAATGGTCACATTTAGTCCGTCACAAGCTTGTGACCGTCACACGAGAGACCAACTGATATAAACTAGTGTTAACACTAAAACTTTGGAGAGACGGTTTCTCACTAACTTATTGAGGGAGTTATTTTATATCTATTTATGTAATTTGTTCGTATTTTCTTTATTATTGATTTTGACTCAAAATATCTCGTTGATTTGGTACATGCTTTCATTACAATTCTACCTATATATTTATCAATTATCATATATTGTAACTATTTTATTAGTAACCCATTTTATAGTATCTGTACCCGTTTTAGTACTTTTGATACCATTTTTCCATCAATATGTAATTGGTCTTTTAATAAATTTATCGAGAGATCATCTCTTAGAAAACCTACTCTAGTGTTGGTGTCCGCCTCTGCCCGAGCTACCTAATTTTAACTTTTAAAATTTATTTTGTATCAAATATAGTTGCTGTGACCTGTTTAATCCATATATTTATCATTTATAACACATCTTTGACAACATTTCTTAAATTTATAATACAATGAAATTATCGACCAAATTATGAGATATATACATTTACTACTCATGTTCGTTTCACTACTCTTCATCTACTACTATTATTTCCACTATTTTTGTTGTTACTACTGTTATTACCTCTCTACTATAGTTACTTTAATTATTCATGTTGATGTTAACCTATTACTCTCATATTAATAGTATTAAATTAGATTAGATTATTAGAGATAAAAAAAAAAAAAAAAAAAAAAAAGAAACCACGAATTGTAATTAGACCATCCCCAAGCAAGGTCATTTGATAGGTCATGACCTTGCTTGACCATGCTAATGATGTAATTACACAAACATAATTGGTGACATTCTTTGGTAATTGGTGACCAAAGGTTAATTTGTGACAATGATGGAACAAAATTGACCACCTTAGTGACATACTAGGTGTACAACTTTTATTGGTTGAACAATAAAAAAAGTGTATAATATGAACTGTGAAGTGGAAAATAATTGGGTTGATGACTTAGGTCGTGACCTTCTGCTTGGGAGGTTGAAAATAGGTCAAGATATATAAAATGGGATTAAGAGTAAAAGCGGGTCGCGACCTCATTAGCGCGACCTCTGCTTAGGGATGGTCTTATTGACGGTATTGATAATTTGAACTTCAATTCTCCAAACGATCGAAAGGGAAACACAAGACAAAAGAAGGGAGTGGAATCCCTCTCATATACAATTCGCAGCTTTCATCCAAGCTCAACTATGAAATAATAAAGCTTAGCTTAAACTAACGTTTACAAGCAGCATTTTCGCAAAGCTGGTTGGCTTTTTTTCTGATAATTAATTCGATAAAAATTATTAAAAGAACAAGTTCGTGTTATTTGGTTTGTTTTTTGTACAACAGCTACTACAAGCTAGGCGGTTCCTGTCACTATACGACAGCCAGGAATCCAATTTACATGGAAATATGGAATGTGGAAGATTCTTTTAGATTCAAGAAAAGTCACGACATGAATGTTGGGTTGATTTGCCTCATTCTTTTGGGTTCCCCACATCCATTCCACATATTCTCATTTATGACGGACCGACCCATCGCAAGCTTATAACGGGTCAAATCTTCCTCACAAATAGCAAGTGAGGGGCAAGTTGGGTGCAAATAAAGCCCCTCACTTACCTTGTCACTTGCTCTTTATGAGGAGTATTTGACCCGTCGCAAGCTTGCGACGGGTCGCCCCGTCGCATGCAAGACTTATTGCATCCATTTAGTAAGTCGGGCTGAAAACGGGTACTATTTGTCTAAAATCGGGCTAAGGCTTAAGACTGATTTAAATACTACCATATGGTGATTTATAGTAATAAAAACAAAGCTTATACTATTTTCTAGGCAATAAATGAGGTGATTTAATATATATTTAAACCGTCTTAAACTTAAGATGGATTGTACCCGCCTTAAATAAAAATGGAGTTTTTCTACGTGGTAACCCTGTATTTTTCTGGATTCCACATGGTAACCTTACGTTTTCAAAGCACACACGTGGTAACCCTCTACTTTATTAATACTTATAAGCATGACCCTGAACTTGATTTTTCCGTTAAATATCTAACGGAATATGACGTGGCAGATTTATTTTCGAGTTTTTCTACATGGTAACCTTATGTTTCAAAAAAATTTACTTGATAACCTTATTTTGTGAAAATCAAGCATGCTTAAAAAAATACTCATTCAATTAACTATTTTCTCTCATTTTCACTTGATTACCCATCTACTTGGTGGATGACAATATGGACAATAATGAAATTGGATGCACAAACAACACATTAGAAGTATATGCTTAATATAGAAAGGTAAACAAATGAATGAGACGCCTAAAAATAAAATAGAAAATAAATGAACAAGGCCGAGGAAGTATTAATATGACTTAATGCCAGTGATTTTGAGACATTTTAGGTCACTTCAAATACTTTCAGATTGAATTAACTATGGGTAGGGTCACCTCGGGTCTACAAAGGGTCAATAAAGGTCGTGGCTAGTCATATTTGGGTCAGACCATTTCGGCTCATGTCATTCTAGTCGTGTTGGATTTGCCAAGTCTAAATACAACTTGTCGGCGACAATAGTGGGGATGTTCCCGACGATGAGGTTGGGCAAGGATTGTGCCTATGTCCAGACCGGAACGGAACTGGATTGTTGGAATGGAGTCGGAATGGCAAAAATCCGATGAACTGAATACATGAATAAAATATTCCATACCAGAAAACTATTTGTCCGAGACTGGGCCGGAACTCATCCATACTCGTCTACTTAAGTTAACTTTAGAAAGGACTAATTAAGTAATTAGTATTATACCTATAAAAATAAATAGGTGTGTGAGTATGATTTGTAACACCCCAATTGACCCGACCAAGGTAAATGGGGATGTTACCATCTCGGTTTCCCGAGTTAGTATATATCATATCCAATCCCAAAATAATTAAATTATTTTATTAAATTAGAAGATAAAAGATACAGAGTACAATCCAATACCCAATCTTAATACTAGTCAACAATACGACTCAACAAAAGTATAACGACTCAACTAGAACACAATAATTCGACAGTCGTCCGCGTTCATGCCTGCCATCAAGAGCCCTACAAGAAAGTCTTCAACGAACCAAACACATGCTAGCCAACCACTCACCATACGGCAGAAATATCGTATGTATAACGATAGATTCAAAAACATACAACGATCAGTTGATATGTACATTACCAACATCATATGCAATCATAATATCATCATCATCATACAGATCTGGTGCCACCAAGAAGCACGCAGGCGATGCCATCAATAAGCACATCGTAACCATCAATTGTGGTGCCATAAACAAGCACACCGTCGTGTTCGGAGCACCTCGTAGATACAAGGGGGCTTGTCGCAGCAGATCACCCACAAACCCACGTCATCACACCTCTGAAAGCCAAAAATCACACAACATCACAATATTGCACCCAAACTCCGACACATGCCACAATCATATCACGTCAATCAATCATATACAGATCAACTGAGTAGGAAATCCTACCTTTTCGAAATCCAAGCATAAGCATCAACCAACAATGGTGATCCAACAAAAGAGTCAACAATAATGGTTATCAGCGCATACGAATCATCAACAATAGCAAGTTTGAGCACTAAAATCAACGACAAGTACATGAACATGAAGCTAGAACTTCTCTTCTACCAAAATCTCCACCTACATAATACAATATTATAATCACTGCCAAAATCCCCCAAATTTCTACTCCAATAGCATTTAACTATAATCACTATCAATTTTCCCCCAAAACCGCAGAACATGCGCACTCGGTTAAGTACTCCACTCAGTCAACCGAGTAGCCAAACTCGACCGTGTTACCAACAACACTCACCCAAGTACAACCTACCAGAACTGACCCAAAAAGGCCAAAACACTCATTCCGTCGAGTACCTCTTTTACTTGACCAAGTACCCATACTCTAATGAGTGTCCTAGCCTTGAGACTCGACCGAGTACCCACTGAACTCACTCGAATACCTACCAAAACTGACTGAGTAGTTCCCCTACTCGATCGAGTGCCAGCCCTACTCGGCAGAGTAACTTTACTCAGCTGGGGCAGGCCACCGAGCAACAGACGAAAATGGCACGGGTATTACATGATTGAAGTCTAATAACAACAAATTAAGAATATTTGAGCAAAATTAACAAAGAACTTAATCCTCTTTATACTAAAACAATAAGTCTATCCAAGTGGTTTTCCATCCAGATACACACATTAAATAAGAAAATAAAATGAAGACTTATCTTATTATGATATAATCTTTCATTAAGATATAATATTTTCATTAAATTTTACTTTTCAAATAAAAACCTAATATTTAAATTTAAAATCATATAAATGTTAACCTTTTCAGTAAACTATAAACTATATTCCGTATAAAATAAAATTATAAATTATTTATTACTTGCTTCATAACCACATAAATAGTTATACTAATTTGTGAAATTTATATGATACAATTCGATTCATGGTAAAAAAAAAACTATTCTCATTAAAATATCAAAATGATATCTTTATTTGTTTGATTAGTTTTATTTTTTCTTATTTTTCTCAAATCAAAATGTGATTAAGGATGGAAAATTTGAAAATTAATGGTGTTTCATTAAAACTATATAAGTATAATAAACTGAAAAGTAACCTCGGTATATGTCGTGCATTGTACAAGGTCTATACTAGTTTAAATTAATCTAAGAAGAAACTAAAAGTTAAAACGTAAATTTCAGTCTTTCTGGTCTAATCTGGCCAGGGTCCAAAAAAACAAGGTCCTCACCAGAATGAACCGAAAACCAGAATCCTTAAAAAGTTTGGACCGAAGACTGGACCTAAATTTTCATTCTAGATCCAGCCCATTAGATATCGATCACATGTGACCTAATTTTTTTACTATATTACGAAACATCGTCGACGTTTTATAAAACATCGTCGACGTTTTTTATAAAAAAAGACGGTCACTACCCTTACCTCACATTCCTTTCACTCTCTTCCCTAAACCCACATTTCTTTCACCCTTGTCTCACCACCCGCCGCCCCCAGCCCCACCACCACAGTGACGCCGCCCCCAGCCCCACCACCACAGTGCCACCGCTACCCTACCCCTTGTTCAAGTAAGTTTCCTTCTTTTAGTTAGTTATTATTTGAATTAGTAGTTATTGTTAGTAAATTGTTGTTTGTTTTTGTAAATTGTTGTTAGTAAATTGTTGTTATTGTTAGTTATTGTTAGTATTTGAATTAGAATTAGTTTAGTGATCGTGTTGTGTTGTTGAAGACGGGTTTTGATTGTGTTCAAGTAAGTTTCCTTCTTTTAATTAGTTATTATTTGAGTAGTTATTGTTAGTAAATTGTTGTTTGTTTTTCAAATTAGAATTAGAATTAGTTTAGTGATTGTGTTGTGTTGTTGAAGACGGGTTTTGATTGTTGTTGGATGGAGTTTGGACGCTTGTATTGTGCAATGGAGGTTGAATAAGCCGGTGGATGGACGTTGGTGTCACTGACCAACGTCCAAACTGAACGTTGGTGTCACTGACCAACGTCCAGACCAGACGTTGGTCACTGATACCAACGTTCAGACTGAATGTTGGTATCAGTGACCAACGTCTGGTTTGGACGTTGGTCAGTGACACCAACGTTCAGTCTGAACGTTGGTACCAGTGACCAACGTCTGGTCTGGACGTTGGTCAGTGACACCAACGTTGAGTTTGGACGTTGGTGTAGGGTGTCGACATTTTTTTTCTTTGTTATTGATATGAACGTATTATTCTCGTAAATTTTTATTTTTTCTAAAACATATGTAGTTTGATTCGTGTAAAATTTATATTTTTTCTCGTAAAGTTATCGATCGCTATTGAAATAACGTTTTATACGTTTTTGATGGCTTTTGAAATTATGCTTTATTCGTTATTTCATATGTTATAAGTTATTTCATATGTTATTTGTTATTTCATAACATTATATTATCGTATATGCAGATGGATAAAGAAAAAAACATTATGGTGGTTCCTGATCGTACGAAAGGCCGAAAAGTGACGGCATCTAAGCGGCGCTTACCCGGTGTGCGTCAAGCCGGAGTTGTCTTTCGTCCTACTCAGTCAGAGGGTACGGACGTTTCCCCTACGCCCCCGCCTGCTGTGAGCGAGACTGTTTTTCCGTCAGTTTTTAATAGGTTAGGGGCCGTTGATGATGGTAATGTTGACAGCGGTTCAGGATCTGAGTCGGAGGAGGCGGCAGAGCAGCCCGATGACGAGTGTTTTGTAGAGAACCAGGTAGCTGAACCAACAGGTAAGAAGGTGGTACAGGTTGGTAGAGGACGATATGTGCCGGTTAGTCAGGGTTCATCTAGCACGGGGAGGAAGAAGACGAAGAGGGATTTGTCTTGGCGTCTTGGTGGCGTGGTTGAGGGAGGACCGGTTCACCTCAACGTCTTACGTAGTTTTGGTGGGCACGTGAATTATAAGAGTTGGACGGAGGCCAAGCCGGCGAGAACGTGGCTCAAGTGTTACGAGAGGCCCGGTTGTATGGAGGCTATGAACGGGATGAAGGTGCCGGAGCTGGTTGCCGGAGAGTTAGTGAGAGTGGGCTTGGTGTTTTGATGAGTTGTGTGACCACCGGCATAGATGAAAATCTATATAGTGCATTTGTAGAGAGGTGGCAGCCGGATACTAACAGTTTCCATATGCCTTTTGGAGAGATCACTATCTTATTACATGATGTTCAGCGTATTCTAGGGATAAAGGTGAGTGGCGCTAGGGTTTTTGTGGAGGGTATGGTGGAGCAGGAGGAGGGTAGCACGAGGGATGATGCAGGCTTGAGGGAGAGGATGGCTACTTTATTTGGGCTGGCTTTTCAAGATGTCGAGCCACCATATTATAGGAGTGGTGGGTTGTCGACTCAGAAGTTGAGGGAGGTTGTGGAGACGGGTCGCCATGATGAGTCGTTGAGGGCGTAGTTGATGTTGTTGGTTGGACAGACATTGTTCACGGACAAGTCTAGTGATAGGGTAGTGGCCCGGATGCTTCATTTGTTTGATGACTTGGATAGTTTTGGTGAGTATGCTTGGGGGGCTGCGACATTGGCGTACTTGTACCGTCAGTTGGGTATGGCGTCGCGGAGAGATGCTCGTGGGCTTAGCGGTTGTTTGCCGTTGCTCCAGGCTTGGATATATGAGTATTTTCCCCATTTCCGACCTCATGCAGGATACTATGTTGAGGGTAGACCATTGGTGGAGGCTTGGTCACGGGTTCCTAGGTTTAAGGGGGAGGAGAAGATTCTAGATGAGCACCGTCAGAGGCTAGACGGGCTTAGGGCGGAGCATATCCGTTGGACCCCTTACGGTGTTGGTTCACATCGGTCTTGTAGGACATCGCTTTATTCGGGGTTGATTAGATTTCTTGATGTAGTAGAGCCATATCAGCCTGACCATTTTTTGCGTCAGTTTGGGTATGTCCAGCCTATCCCGACCGCTATGATTACTCCAGCTGTTGAGCATCGTCCGGCTTCACCGAAGTCGGGTTATAGGTTGTATTATGGGGAGTATCCTGATTCGGAGTGGGGGCTCTCAGAGGCTCGGATTGTTTTGAGAGACCGTTCACACCCGGTCGTGATGCCGTTTGACACGGTCGATCGTTACATGACATGGTACATGAAGTCCTCCCACCCGTATTTCTTTCCTCGCTCCTGGCCGTCGTACCAAGTTTTCTACGGTGCCTCTTTTGGATGAGCCGGAGTTCGGCAGAGCTCTTGCATGGAGGTTCTCACTTATCTACAGACAGCCTACCCAGCAGGCGATGACATCGTGTGTTCATCGGTTGGTTACAGATATGGCCGACTACTTTAGGAACCCGGAGGACGACGACGACGATGATGTAGGACATGACGACGTTTGATTATTTAGTTATGTTTTATTTGTTGTATTGTGTTTCTACGGATTATTTTAAATTATTTTATGTTTGAATTATGTAATGGTACTTTTATTTTTATTATTATTAGTTTATGTTTTGAATTATGTAATGGCCACAACATGAAAACCCTAGCATTTCCTCTATATAAACCCTTTACCCAACAAATTATTTCCACACAACTCACTATCTTCTCTCTACTCTTAAAATATATTACCTCTATTATCCTATACTTTAATCATGGTGATGACTAACATACAACTAGTGAATTATTATCAAAATAAAATTAACGAGATAGTTAACGAGTTTCCCTTACTATTCGACCGCCTAATGATTGTGTTGAATAATCATGTACTTAATAATTTCATAAGTCGTGGCAATCCTCCTCTATCATCGCTTCAACTAATGCATGGACCTATTTACGGTCTCAACAACCCTTCCATTCATCCTATGAACGTAACTGAAGGTATCATTACTTATAATCTATTGTCTAATTTTTCTAATCAATAAAGTTTGTGACATTATTAACCAGATTAATTTTTAAATCCAGAAAATGTCATCCTGAAGCGAAATGAGTGGGAGAAAGTGAGGTTGGAGATAGTTGAACTGTTCAAGAGGTGTTTAACAGTTGTCCCATATAGGACCTTACACTCTCTATGTGAAGGGGACGGCCGGATGTTCGTGGGGCCATTTCAGAGTCTTAAAACCTATGAAATGTATGTAACTTACATAGAGGAGGAGTTTTATAGGCCTAATGGTTCTTCATCCGAAGGATATTCAACTGATTAAGTGTTAATGAAATGTATTTAACGCTGATTAATTGTTGGTTCTGCACTTGATCGTTGTAATATTTATCAGTTTTTAATTAATGAATAAAGTCGTCAGTTGAGTTGTCACATCATGCTCAGAAATTTATTAAATTCGTCAGTTGAGTAGTCACATTATGCTCAGAACTTTATTAAAGTCGTCAGTTGAGTTGTCATATCATGCTCAGAACTTTATTAAATTCGTCAGTTGAGTTGTCACATCATTTCCGGAACGAATTCCAAGCCTCCCCTCTATTTAAGGAGCTCACTCCACCATCATTTTTCACATAACTTACTATCTCATCTACTATCTCCCTAAAATCTCATCTACCATTATGCCTATGAACGATGTTGAAGAGGTTAATTTCATACAAAATAGAATAGATGAAATTGTTAATGAGTTTCCTTCCATATTTCGCCATTTACTAATCGTGTTTAATAATAATATCATTTGGGATTTCATGAACCGTTATGAACCTAATCTCGTATCACTACCACAAATGATGGGTACTCCCTATAAAACAAATTACCCTCATATTCCTGAAATGAATATAACAAAAGGTAAAATTTATGTCAACTTTAATTTCAAACTTTAATTATATCATTTGTTTGTTTTGAGTAATTAGTTGTTACCATTTTATGTTGTTGTTTAGAATCTGTCCTTCTGAAAAGGGATGAACTAAAGAGGATAGAGGCGGAGTTGATTGAATTTTTCAAAAGATGTGAAACCATCATTCCGTCCATGACACTGCATCAGCTTATGGAGGGTTATTAGGGTGATGGTCAGATATTCCATGGCCCGCCCGAGCCAATTTTTATATTCCACATTTACACCGGCTACATGGAGGAGGAGTTATTCAAGCCAAAGGAATATTCATCCACAGATTACTCCACTGATTAGTCTTACTAAAACCGACTGCATGTGTTTGATGAAAATTTGTGGTGATGATGATTTGGTTTGCAGCATGGGTATTTTAATCGTTTCTTCTATGTAATGTAGTTTTAAGACTTTAACTTATGTGACCTTTATTCCAGTACTTTATTAATGTATGTCAGCTTTATTAATGTATGTCAGCTTTATTCGAGTATTGTCAATTTTATTTAATCAAAAATAAATTGAGATAAAAGAAGAAAAAATAATACATAAATATCCATCAATTACACAAGTACAACAATCAAGACTTATCCCTTCTTGTGCGACGCACTCTAGGTGTCGTTCCCATACATGTGTGCCAGTTTTCGAAATTTGTCTTGTACAAATCTTCATAGTGTGCAACATTTTGTTCTCTATACCCCGCCCAAGTCATCTCTATTGGAGGCATTGGAACTTCTTGAGGTGGTCCACTACAATGCAACCGCATCCAATGTTGGTGGTGATTTAAAATCCACAAAACACCATATGGGACCGGACTTTGAGGACAACTTCTTAAAGGCAAAAATGTACTACATTGCCATGTACTCGGACTAGACGGGGCCTTACCTATGACACAAATTGCCCAGTTAAACAACGATGCGAAAACATACAGATGAACGTCATGCATCCAATGTTCTTGACCACAACCGGTGTTGTTGGAAAATTCAATGCGCCTCAAAGTGTTGTCAAACATAGTAAAACCATTATTTGTGACGTAGGTCGCATCAAAATAATCCTTGTACACCTCAAAACCCCTAATCTCTCGAGCACACCATTCTCGCATCACTAGATGGTCAGTTTCTCGACCCCGGGCAGCATGAGACAATACTCGAAAACCACAATGACCATCATCACCTACATCCACCCAACCATCAAAAAAACACCACATCTCCTCCGGGACCCCCCATCTTTTATTCCAGCTTGACAAAGGACCCCTAGTGTAAGCCAATTCCAAAGGTGCACCGACCCTCACCTCATCAAAATCACCAACTGTTGTTTGTTGAGTGGTCGTCGATCCATCTGAACAAGGTGTCCCAAACTTCCTCTTTACATGTTCAAAAAATGACTTGTTCCTAGTAGTAGATCCTCTTGGTTGACCTTTGGGGTTTTCTCTAACAAGGGGTGGCAATACGTACTCGTCTTCCGGATGAAGAAAGGTGCGCATCTTCTCAATAAAAGATCTCTTACTTGCCGGATCACTACTCCTCATTTCATTGACGAGCTCTTCAAAGGCATCATTATCGTTTTTCGGCATTGTGTCATCATTGCCATACTCCAATGTCCTCCAAAATGAATGAACTTGATCAAGGTGAACTCTCTAATCATTGTTTTTCAAACCAACCAAGAGACAAGCACAAGGTAAGCCATGAGTAGTTCTTAAAGCACAACCGCATCCATTTACCAACCCGATCCCTAACTCAATTCCCCTCTTAGTTTCATTTTCCATAATCCCGATGGCTTTTAAGGACATCTTTCCTTTCAACAAAGAAAACAAATGAGATGTATGACGAGGTTTACTTCTTGACTCCTCGAGCTCTTTTCTTATTTTGGAGTGTTGTCCTTCAAGCATAGAATGAATACGGGACCACATAGTATCAAGGGTTAGGCTAGAACTTTTCAACCAAGCCTTCAAAAGAGAATGAGAGGACTCCACCCGGGAAGTAGCCGTGTTTCCAAGATGGAAATACCGGTTCGTGTAGCATAATACGAACCCTGTTGAGTACGGGCCCCATGTTTTTGCCGCATAAGTCGCCACTACCTTCCAATTTTTACAAAAGGCGGCCCAACGCAACTCGTACTCTTCCTTGGTAGTAGCATTTATCACTCCATTCCAACCATGCTCTTCATTGCACATGATTTGCTTTGTGCGCCACTCATGCTTTGACCACGATTGTGCTTTGCTCTCAACAGCACGGTTCAAGTGCCAACGACACAACAAGTGAGGTGTAAGAGGATAGACGGACCGTAGAGCCGCGATCAAACGTAAACCCAACTCCCGATCAGTGACAAACGCTGAAATAGATGCTTCGGTGAACTCGAGAAGCATTCCCAACTTCTTCAAAAACCATTTGTACCCATCTTCCGACTCAGAAGGAATCAATACACAAGCAATCAAGAATGAAGATCCACATGGTGTGACACCAACTAGCTCAACGAGTGTCATCTTGTACACATTGGTCTTGTATGTCGAATCAATAAGCACAACATGTGGATAGGTACGAAACAGCTTCACGGCTTCCGGATGAGACATGAAAACATGAGAAGCTCACATGTCTCGGGATTCTTCTCATGCCAATGCACATATTTCGCTTCTACAGCTAAGGACAACATTTGTTGAGCGGGATTTCGATTCCCTCTCATTTCACGCCTCAGCTTGGTTGTCTCACTATATATTTGGGTGCTTGAGGGTTGCGGTTTTTCCGGGGTTCTTTGATGAAGACTGTTTTTAATATCTCTCGGTGGAATCGAGGCCCGGATTTGTTGTTTCACATACTCTTTCTCTTCTTCAGTTAAACCCGCAAAATGCCTATGTCCATCCTTGTACTTTACCAACTTGTGGTTGTGCTTCCCAAAACCAACGGCAACCACAATGTTCCAAAGTATCGTGGGTTTATCCTCGAATCCTCGAAACTTGTTTTGCACGGCTCGAATACAA
The DNA here is from genome assembly GCA_022085475.1 of Heliosperma pusillum. Taxonomy (NCBI): domain Eukaryota; kingdom Viridiplantae; phylum Streptophyta; class Magnoliopsida; order Caryophyllales; family Caryophyllaceae; genus Heliosperma; species Heliosperma pusillum. Next base: position 20,349 of record JAIUZE010012600.1, on the reverse strand, counting down.
AATTTGCAATCACATTTAGGTGAACCGGATTGTTTCCTAGGATTATCGGGATCATACTCTCCCGGTGGCCTCCCGTACCTAGAACAACGCAAATATGAAGATAACAAGTCGGGTTCGCTACGGTTTTTCGCTCCATTAGTTGATTTCACCAATGCAAACCCATTAGCAAACGCTATCTTTTGGGCCCAATCAAACGCTTCGTCACGAGTATCAAATCCTATATCCGTCACAAATAAAGGGTTGAAATCGAACCCGTTATCGACAAATTCCTCAAATGAACCCTGTTTACAAGCGGAAATTACATTAAAACTTAAATAAACCGTGCGAAAACACGAGAAATTACACGAAAACACGAAAATACGCAAGTAAACTTCAAAAAAACGTTGCACCACTAGTTCAACGTCCACTGTAGACATTGAACCCTATACATAACGTCTAACCTAGACGTTGATATGGGGTGTCAACGTCTAGGACAGACGTTACACATAGATCATAACGTCTATATTGGACGTTGAGGATGGGAACCAACGTCCACTTTGGACGTTGATCAACCTTCATAACGTCCACCTTGGACGTTGATATGGGGTATCAACGTCTAGGTGGGACGTCAACTTTGTTTATCAACGTCTATATTGGACGTTGATTCCCCATATCAACGTCCAATATAGAGTTGCCTACCCTAAATCGTCCAAAAATCATATCAATATTCATGAATTCGGCATAAAAAGTATAAATCGACTTCAAAAGGGTGTTAAAGAATCAACAAATGTCATAGGCTCGTAACGTAACACTAACAAAGAAAGCAATGGAAACCGTCTTTCAAATTTACGTTAATAGAAAACTAAAGAAACAAAACAAAAATTAAGTTAAAGGGTTTGCATAACGTACCGATGATTCATTGTCCGCCATTGACTACCGTTTAATGTTATATGAAAACCGTCTTTCAAATTTTTGTGGAAGTTGTTTAGATTAGTTTATGAGATTTTAGAATTTTAGAGAAAAAGTTAGAGAGAGGAAGGAGAGAAAAGGGTAGTAGTGGTCTTTTTTTTAAAAAACGTCGACGATGTTTTATAAAACGTCGACGATGTTTCGTAGCCCTCTTTTTTTATCAGTGCCGAATAATGAACCCTCGTATCTAGCTGGGGTGCCTAGTGAAGGTGATGTTTCTTATTTTCGTTCAAGTTCAAACCAAACACAAGAGGGAACCATGGGTAGTCTTTTTTCTTGTGTATCACCATAATAATAGAAGAGACATGTAACATAAGAGGATACCCTTTACTGTGGGAAAAAATTTGAAAAAAATAAATGAAGATGATGAAGATAGTGAATAATGAGTTGGATAAAAGAGAAAGAGGCGTGTAAAGAAGAAGGAAGGTGAGGAAAAAACAACAAGAAGAAAGAAGAATATATATATTGTCTCTTATTATACACTCTCTAAGTAATAAGTCTTGAGGCTTCTCACTCTTTTGCGTAGATTCTTATTAATTATTAGCTGATTTTGTATGTTTGGAGGGGTTGAGGAGCGAGGAGAAAGAAGGGTGATTATTAGGGATGTAGCGGCGAAGGGTGGGACATTATGGTTGCGTGTTTTTTTTTAAAGAAGACGATTGTGGTGAGGGTATTGATTTGGTGTTAGTATTAGGGTGGTGGTTCATGGGTTGTATTAGCGTAGTGGATGTAGGGTGTCTTAAGGTGGTGGATGTAGAGTCTATCAACTTGTTAAATAAGTATTTGGACACCAAGAGGATTCTGAGAAGAGGAGGATAATAATAGTATAGCTTACTATAAGTAAATTAAAATTGTTCCGATTAGTATGAGAAAGTAGCTTATAGTTGAATTATTGTTATTATATTATCCTTACTAAATATTGATTCACTTGTGAAATACTTATTAACCATACAACCCGAATCTCAGTCAACGAATCTCAGCTCATCTAAATTTGACTGAGATTCAATCTAGAGCAAGTATGACAAATCGATTAATGTGATTTACTAAGGCATCTTTTAACTCGATAATTAAAAGCAAGGAAACAAATCCGATTTAATTTGATTCAAATCAAAATCAAATGATCAATTTAACCGATCTACTAACTTTCCTTTGAATAAAAAATTTTGCTATATATTCCATACCAAAAAGTGCAACAGATTCTACATAGATTCTAGAAAAGACATCACAAATTATTAATTTGTTATTTAATTAAATTACCCTTTCACTCTTTTTTGGGCCACTTTTCCTATAATTTACCAAACATAGATAATAGAACTGAGGGCTTAATAGTCCTCTCTCTTCTGTTCCTCCAAAAGGTAACAAGGAACAACTCATCATTGACTTATTCCCTATTTAAAAAAAATTGTTAATTAGTTATAATCCTACAGTTAATTATTTGCAATATTCTCCAAGTGGCTTGATTCTAGGTATATACTTTATATATATAGTCGTACAACATTTCAATAAGGAATCATAAAAAAGAATCATACAAAAGTCACTACTTGGAAGTTTATGCAACATCTTTCTTTTCTTCTTTTAATTTCTTTTACAAAAATCATATAACCCTTAAAAAAGAAAGAAATTTCTAAGAAAACAATGGCGGTCCGCGGTTCGATTCTTGCTGCTGCATTTTTTGCTTCATTTGTTGCAGTTTGCTATGGAGAAGAAATTGCTTTGTTCTCTCAACTTCCTCGTTCTCTCATAGTTACTACTGATCCTGCCAAAGGTAACAAAATTCACCAAATCCCTTTTGTTTCCCTAAATTTCATGTCTTAAATCATTTAATTGATTGAATTAAAATGAGCTCCATGGATTATTTGAAACAAATATATCATCAAAAATCATTAATTAAGTAACTGCATAACAATTATTATTGGACCCTCAACATTTCAATTCCATACCGTATTGAAAAAACTGTTTTTCTAAAATGTGATCTGTCTTTAAGGACATTATGTTAAAGATATTAAATGGAAAGGTTTATGATAAATATCATAAAAAATTGAAATAATACGACATTTTTCAAATTCAAATGTCACATATATCGTTACAGTTCCCATTTAATTTCTCTTAACATGTGTCTATAGGGCACATTATAAAAAAACCGTTAAAAATATTGCATATACATGCTAGTGTAATAGCAATAGCAATATGGATGATTTTATTAGTAAAATTATTTCATATAAAATTATTCCATAACATTCTTATACAAGAATTTACGTGGATGCCCTTTTTACTAACGTTGACCATTTACATCTGACCATAAAATTTTATATATGACCCGTATGAAAATTTCAAACGAAATTCATATGACTATATAAGAACGGTAACACCGAAATTCAATACCATCGGATAAAATTATGAAACATTCTTATACAAAAATTTACTAATTAAGTGCATGCCTTTTTACTAACGTTGACATTGTAAACAGTGGATCTAAAGGCAGGAGTGGGGAAAATAACGGTAACATGGGAACTAAACACAACAAGTGCAGCAGACACAACAAAATACAGCACAGTTGCCATAAAACTATGTTACAGAAAAGAGAGTCAAATAGACAGACCATGGAGGAAAACAGAGAATGAATTATTCAAAGACAAAACATGTCCACATGACATTACTAAGAAAAATTACACAGCAACCCTAACTTCAACAGATTACATTGTCAAGAAAGAAATACCAACTGCACATTATTTCATTAGGGCTTATGTTCTTGATGCTGCTGGTAAAAAGGTTGCTTATGGTCAGACTATTCCAGATGTTGATCTATCTATCACTGCAATTACGGGTCGACACGCGTCGATTGATATTGCAGCTGCTGTATTCTCTGCATTTTCTGTGCTTTCACTTGGGTTTTTCTTCTACCTCGAGAAAAAGAAGGCTAAGAGAGATACTTAATTGATGATGAAGTTATTGTTTTTACAACAATGTAAGGGGATTATATATTGAGTGAATTTATTTATTATTTGTTGTAATTGCTTGGGTTTGTAATGACGCAAAATGGTGCGTGGTTTGTAGACTTCTAATAGTGTTTGAATGTTTGTTTAGAAGTTTTGAACTTTTTAACATTAATTTTGTGGAATTGGTATATGATTTGTGAACCTCTTTTTATTTGTTTGTGTGATTAAATCGTACCGATTATGTTCTACAGTATTTACTTTTGATTAAATTACCCTTCACGAAAAATTTAAAAGATAAACAAATGAATGAGTCAGAATGACGGTTAATTACAAGTTGCGATTTAATATCAAGCAAGCGTTATAAATTCGAGTTTTTTAACCACCTTACGACAATATCCTCCTTTGCAATGACGACTACGTCTTCCATCTATCCATCCATAAGAAATAAAATCCTCCTCTCAGTAGGAAGAGGTTATTTGCCGTAGAATGGTCATTGATAGTTGTTGGTACGTTTTGTAATATAATGTTGCGACCTAGACAGATTATTTGTTTTATTTTGGTGAAAGGAAATATGATTAAATTCTTCTGCACATGGAATATGAAATGGAAAAACGAAATTATGTAAAATGAAGAAATTATCGCAAGCAATTTTAAATTATATAGTGATCGCGTTAATCCTCTAACGGCCTAATCTCATATAGTCATATCGCAATTTGATTGGAGACCTAATTATATATTTTTCCGACTCACAATTTAAATTTAATCGGGAGAAGATTTAAGTTTACGGTAAAAGTTGAAATATAGTCCCTAGAAGTCAGCAGACATATTTTTTTTTTTTTTTGTGTTGACCAGGAGTATTCCCTATCGACATGGGGTACTGAAAGCAGCTTAACGAGGCACGAATGTTTTCACACATAATCGACATAAATAAAATGAAAAAACAAGGGAATTATTGAAGAAGACTATATAACTCTTGATCTTGTATTCTTGTGTGTAACATTCAAATTAATGCGGCAGCACTACTCAATTGCATATATACCACAGAAAAATAAAAAAGAGAGGAAGAAGGATAAGGACATACATGATACATTGGCGTAGTAGTGGCGTTCTCTAGACGTGGCTCACACAAAGTATCTTGTAAGAAGAGCATTGAATTATTCTCAATGGCTTTAATATGGCTTATCCCTTAGACAGTGCTCTAATTCTAAAGCACACCTTCTGATCGAAGACGAGGTATATCTATCTTTAATAAAGATGAGTCGAATTTCTTTTCAAATGGAGGCAAATAAAGAACCATTTCGTTCCCCATTTACCTACCCACTCGTATCTTGATGAGAGAGAATCCGACCCGTCTTCGTTAAAAACAGATATACCCGATATTAAATGAGACCAACTGATTCTAAAGAGGAACTACGTGATATTTTTGCTACATAAAAAAATAATGAGTGGGGATCCTCTTCACTTCTTACAAATAAATGGACCTCGATTACCTCATTGCTATTTTGTGACAATCTAATGGTTATATTTGTTTCTTAAATTCATCCCCCTATAACTAAAAGAATAAGTATATCCATAAGTTTTCCCTCCAAATTCCCCTATCTTAAAAAGGAAACAAATAAACTTATATATTGTGGTGTGAATTTCCCTATTTTAATAAGCAAAAAACAAATGAAATTTATGTACATGTGATAAATTTACAAGGATAACATTAATTTTATAATTTAATAAAATTAAGCAACTAAACAATTTTAGTGGTCATGTTAAATTAGTACCTATACCACGTGACAATGGTCTTTCTTTATAAACCAAGATATAAACTAAAATTAAGTTTTGTTGCTAAAAATCAAAATAAATTAAACTGTAAGTATCACAAATTCTAAAATTATGAAATATGAAAAAAAAAAAAAATTTCATAAGTGACGTATCTAAATAATTTTTGACCATAAAACCATAAGGGTTTTTATTAAAACTAAAATGAAAAACAATCGTTATATATAACCATACTAAGTTCTAACATGTTATAACGTTTAATAAAAAAATATAATATTATTTTTTCACCTTTTCTGCTTTTTTTCCATATATAACCCCCTCTCAAAAAATCATGCAATTGCATGGGTTCTAAACTAGTGTTTAAATAAACGAAAAGAGAATTATATTAAAATATGAGTGTATTAGAGAGGAAATTGAGAGAAAAAAATGAAGGGATCAAAATTGACACGGATTGTTTCTAAAATATGCAACAAAATACTAGTACTTCCTCCGTTTCAATCAATAGTTATCTATATATGTTTCAAAATCCCGTTCACAACAAAAGTTTAATAGATAAACTATTTATTGGGACGGATGTAGTATATGTTACATAAGTATATTTTTATAGAATGAGTTTTAAATTAAGATCACTTAAAAAATGGGTCAAAGATGAATATACTTCGTATTAATTAGTGAATATAACATGATTTTAATAATATAATTAAACTGACATAAAGAATGAAGAATTTTTTTCATTGGCAGAAATGAAAATAACACATATTATTTCAACATAATAAAATAAATTTACATCTTTTTATCATACATTCATACTACAATATTAAAACCAACCGTACTAATCCCCTAAAACTATAAGTATAAGATCATCTCCAATGGTAAACTAGTTACTACTAGCTTACCTTTCCCACATCATTTTTTTAAGCTACAACAAGTTTAAGCTACAATTTACTCCAATGGATTAGCCAACTTGTTAATAGCTTGATTTGACCCATTTAACATTTTTTTTTTAATTTATTCAATTTCCAAATTTTATCACAAAATTATAACTTTATTAATGAGATAACAATTCTCCAATTGGTTATATTGTCATGTGGGTCCTTTGAAGCAACTAGCTCTCAAAAATTTTGTGGGTCCATTTGAGATAAGCTAATCTACATGGACAACTCCAATAATTAAGCTACTAGCTTGCAATTTTCTAAACTTGCAAGCAAGTTTTCAAGCTAAACCATTAGATCGAGATGCTCTAAGTCAACTAAAAAATTTGGTGCTCAAATTTTTAGCAAGGACATGGGCCTTTATTAATTAACCATTCCTCAAAAATATTTCGGAAAATTCCCACTGCACGGTATCCTCCAAGTTTGACACTTTGAGAGGCCATATCTCTTGATCACGAGTTCAGAACTCGCCAATTTTGTTTCAAATCGTAGTTCTTTGAAAGATGAACAATTTGAAAAAAAAATCGTTATTTTCCAAATTCGTAAACCCGAGTTATGAACACTCAAAGTTTTTCGAGTAAAAAATTTGGGTATTTCAGGAAAAATGTCAAACATGGAGGGTACCGTGGAAAATTTCCGAAAATATTTTGTAAAAATTAGGCTCATATATGGTTATATTATATTTAGGATCTTCCAATTTTAAAACATGTGAGACAAATCGCTATATGACCTGATAAATGAGAAATTAGTTTGTTGGAAGGTCTTAGTATGAAAAAATTGGTTTGTAAGACATAAAAATTGGTATTTTTTTTGTAGGGTTTTATATGTAAAAGCTAACCCCATGTCTAAGTGTCTAATGTAAAGATCCTAATTCTATACTATCCTCAATACAAAGATTACGATTAGATATTTACATGAAAATAGAAAACTAGAACATATATTATTTACTAATTACAAAGATATGAGATAACGTAAGATATGTTAGGAAATATCTTTAACAGGCTCCCGCAAGATGGACGAGCTAAAGGCAAGACTAATCTTGGAGAGCAAGGATTGATGACGAGGACGAAGAAGGGGCTTTGTCAAGACATCGGCCAATTGACATGACCCGAGACATGGAGGACACGAAGAGTACCTTTCTGAACCTGTTCACGAACAAAGTGAAAAGCCAATGCCAAATGCTTCATACGCGAATGAAAGACCGGATTAGCGGAGTAGTGTGTAGCACTCAAGTTGTCGGAGTAGATAACTGGAAGGTCACAGGGCATAACCCAAAGTTCAGTGAGCAATTATTGGAGACAAGTAAGTTCAGACGTTGTGTCAGCGATAGCCCGAAACTCGACTTCAGTTGAGGAACGAGAAAGAGCTCATTGTTTCTTGGAGGCCCATGAAATAGCATTTCGACCAAGGTAAGTGATGTAACCAGTTATGGACAAGAAAGTGTCCTTATCTCCAGCCCAATCAGCGTCACAGTATGCATGAAGTCGAGATGGAGAGGTACGATATAGCTGCAGGCCAACCATAGATGTACCCTTAAGGTAGCGGAGCAAGCGCTTAATGGCAGACCAATGATCATCAAAAAGTGGGGTCTTGCATAAATTGAGATAATTTATTAACCGTAAATGCAATGTCGGGTTTAGTGAATGAGAGGTATTGCAAGCTACCAAGAATAGCACGGTAGTCAATGGCAGCCGCAAGTTTAGAACCAGGCCAAGTAAGGGGAAGAGTAGTAGCCATGGGAGTGGGAAATGGTTTTGCATCTAGCATATTATATTTTTCTAAGACATCATGTATATATTTAGTTTGGGTTAAAAGAAGACCATGTTTATTAGGAGTAACTTCAACACCTAAGAAATAAGATAGTGCACCCATATCTATGGGGGAAAATGTCAAGGCAAGGGACGTAATAAAGGAGTTGAGATGAGTAATATTTGGGCCGGTGACAATAATGTCATCGACGTATACTAATAGGTAAATTGTTTGAGACTTAGTGTGAAGATAAAATAAAGAGGGGTCGGAGATCGAGCCACGAAAACCCGAGGACAAGAGGCAAGTTTTTAAGGTGGTGTACCAAACCCGAGGGGCTTGTTTAAGGCCATAGATGGCTTTGGTTAACTTACCAACGAAGTTGGGGTGGTCGGAATTGATGAATCCCGGAGGTTGAGACATGTAAACATTATCGTTAAGGGCACCTTGAAGGAAGGCATTGTTAATTTCCAATTGTCGAAGACACCAACCATTAGTGAGTGCAAGAGATAAGAGAGTGCGTACCGTAGCGGGTTTGACAACCGGACTGAATGTGTCTGAGTAGTCTATCCCGGAGCGTTGGATAAATCTTTTAGAGACAAGGCGAGCCTTGTATTTATCAATTGAATTGTCATCTTTGTATTTGACACGGAAAATCCATTTACATGCAATCACATTGTAGGTATTGTTAGGGGGGACAAGGGTCCATGTGTTATTGTTTTGGAAGGCATCGAATTCGGATTGCATAGCATCACGCCATAAAGGGTCAACGAGGGCTTGTTTTATGGAATTAGGAAGACGAATGTGGGAGGGGATGGTGGCCAGATGGGCATACTTGGGATTGGGTACGATAATATTGTGAGACAGACGGGTTTGGTAGTTATGACGAGGAGGAGGTGGAGGTGGAGGAGGGGAAATAGGAGATGGGGATGCCGTAGCAGGAGGAGTAGTGACATGGGTAGTGGCAGGGGGTGTAAAAGGGGTTGTGACGAGGGTGTACAGTGAGTGTGGGAGGCAGGTGAGGCAGGGGAGGCAAGGGACAAGGGAAGGCAGGTCAGGGGTGAGAATGGGAGCAGTAGTAGAGGGTAAGGTTGGTATGACAGTGGACATCCAATCGCAGACAATGGTGGCGGATTGAGGGGCTGTTTTTGTGGCGAGGGTATTGTATGGGAAGGTAGTTTCAAGGAACTTGACATGGCGAGACACAAATATTTTCTTTGTGGTCGGGTTAAGGAAATAGTACGCGCTTTGAGTTGAGGAATAGCCAACAAACACACACGGAGAGGAGCGAGGCTCTAATGTATGGTTAGTGTAAGGGCGAAGCAACGGGTAACAAAGACACCGAAAATATCGTAATTTAGAGTCGTTGGGTTTAAAACCGAAAAGACACTGGAAGGGGGAGGAGTATTTGAGTGTTGGTGTTGGAAGAAGATTGATTTTATATGTAGCCGTGGTGAAGGCATGGGGCCATAAAGTTGTGGGCATAGGGGCATGAGTTAGGAGAGCGAGACCGGTTTCGACAATATGTCGATGACGGCGCTCGGAGTAGCCATTTAACTCCGGTGTATGAGGTAAAAGTCCTAGACCTCTAATTAGACTCCTCTAATTAGTTTATTAATTTACATTAACTTAATGATTTAGGATCTAGTTATCATGCATGCAAACATAAAAGCATAAAAGAAAAGATAAGACGAAAACATTCTTACAATGGGATTTTTCGGTTAATAAGGGCACAATAAGAACTCCTTCTTATTGTTCTTGAGCATTTAATTAGTGGATGATCCTCCATAAAACAACTTCCAAAGTAGAAGGTCTCCTTCTTGTTGCACCCAAGATTTAACCCAATAAAACACTATATTTATTAACTAGATAAATATAGTATTATCCCTTAAAAGATACTAGAAATATTACTACATTAGTAATATATGAAGTAGATAATATTTATGTGAGTTTTAGAGAGATGAATGCATGAGAAAAAAAAATTGAGCAAGCATGAATTAAAATGAGTAAAAGGAGAACAACTCTTGTGTCCTTTTTACATGCTTTTCTCACGGCACACACCACACCAAATAGGTGACTATGGGCTCTTATTTTATTCACATGCATGAATGTTGAGTGTTGGTTAATATATAATCATAAGATGTCATAATAGGCTATCATGACATGTAGCATAATAGGTAATCATGGCTAAATGTGGAGTGTAGACTTAAACAAAACAAATTGTTACTACAAGCTACAATGAATCGTCCACCATGTGCATTATGTGGTCCATTTTGATTTTTGATATTTGTCTCACAAATACTTATTATCATATGCTTAATTATCTTGCATAATTAAGTGTTAATTTGATCATATAACAATTATATGACTCAAATTAATAAACAATATGTACTTAACTTTTAAGTGATGATATTTTACCATTATATAAATATATAATGGGTCCCACAATGCCCAGTTAATTTATTTTACAATTCCTTGTAAATATAATTAACTAATTACCTCTACCTCAAAATATATGCATAACCTCAACTAATTTAATGAATTAACGATTAATCATTAAATTAAATCTTATTTAATCGTATTAAAATAATACGTAAAATTTATTCAGTCAGTTATCGTATAATTGACTAATAAACTTAAGTGGAATGAGTTCGCAACTCAATTTCCAATAAATAACTCTCGTAACTAAACGTACATATCAAATATATGTAATGCTCTAATTAAACTGTATCGCATACAAATAATTAGTATTCTATTTGGGTCTCATCCTATAGGTGTGACCTAAAGGGATCAGTTGATTACCGCCGTCATACGACAATAACGTCAAACTCTAGTCAGCCAAGCGTTACCGATTTACGTTAATCAACTGACGTGGAGTATCAAAATATACTAATCATGCCACGTATATTTCAAATGAGATTTATTATATAAATGCACTATTGTGGAGGACACTTACTCCAACAATCTCCCACTTGTCCGATACAAGTTGTGCATGTAGCAACACTATTGCGGAGGACTCCTCCTCCTACAATTTCTCCCACTTGTCTCAACAAGTTGTGTGCTATCGATTCTCTTGTCTCTTTTGTGTCACATCCTCCCACTCATTGCAAGGTGTCTTACAGGTCGCACTTGCAATTGAAAATTATAAATATAGTGGTTTTCTCGATCTGGGAGAGTAACTGTCTGACCGGAAAATCTACCAGAGATCTCTTCCGAGCGTGGCCACGCATTTCCAGTCACTACTCCTCGAGTGGCCCAAAGATGTTAATACCCAACGTGGGTGACAACTCATGTTGACCCATCTTACACTGTATGATGCAGATCACCATGACCCAGAAGATGTCCATCGGCCTCCTTTCACGGCACGACCTAGGACAAAAACCAAAGTCAATCGGAAACTACACCGACTCAGGTAAATGGTCGCCAGTCTAAAGAATCGACTCATAGGAATAAAATAGAAATCCCCGCCACGACCAGGCTTCAACAATTTTGATAAGGGACTCTATTATGGTCACTGCCCGACAGAGTGTCTCCACAGTCTGTCTATGTAAACGACCAGTCATCTCCATGACCCCATGGTGCTGAACCAACCATCGATCGACTTACAATCTAGTCACTTCGAGACGTCACCTCAAATGAGTGACTAGGGACAAAACACTAAGTTCATCCTGTTCACTTGAATTGGGTTCAACCTTTCTTTCAACCAATTCGGATAAACAAAGTATTAAAATTTAGTCACACTAAATAAAGGAGTTTTTAATGAAACTCTAACAATGAATGCGATTATCTAATATTTTGAAAAATTGATACGCTATCAATAATTTCATATCTCATAATCTCTAACAATTCAGGTACAAATTTCAATCCCCATTGAAATGACATGACTTTCATGTTCAGCCTGCAAAAGGCATGGCTAATGGATTAGCAATACTTGCATCTTTCCCATCTCTTTGATTGTTATTTCTCTTTGTCTACGTAATCTCACATTACATAATACGTTCTGAGTAGTTGTCTAGGTTTGAATCTAGACTTAGAACTCTTGGCCTAAAGGTAGCTCCCACTGTTTTACCAGTATCATGGGATAGGATATACAACTATATGAACTACTTCTAGTCCCTCCAATATTGTCGAATCCAAGCTACTTTCATATGCATCATCATATGATGCAATGTACTCTATTTCCATTGTGAAATCCGCAATGATAAACTGCCTGGAACAATTCCAGCGGATACATGACATTTATATTTGAAAATGTCACTTCTACTTGGAACCTTTCCAATAGTGTTTTCTGCTTGGAACTTTTCCAACAGACAAATCTTCTATAAAACACAGCCAGTTCGTGATTTCAAATCACTTTGATAAGTTTGGAAACTGAAGTCTGTGTAACCCCTTACACACAACTCACTGTAAACTCCAAACACATGGAACATATCTTTAGTTCTTCGCAAGTACTTAAGGATGTTCTTTATGGCTGTCAAGTGACTCTCACTTGGATTTGATTGCAAATGATTCGTCATACTCAAAGCATGCGAAATGTCAGATTGAGTATACATCACAGCGTTTATAATTGATCCTGCAGCGGAAGCAAAAGGAATCAATTATCATGTGTTCAACTTCCTTGAACTAGTCAAAGATCTTATCAATATAAGAATTTTGACTTAATGCTAATATCCTTTTAGATTTATCTTCATAAATACAGATATCTAAAAGATGTATTCTACTTCTCCAAAAATCTTCCATCATCTAAAATGATCAATATGTCTCCATATATAAGACTGATGAAAACCATATTACTCCCACTAAACTTCATGTATAAACATAATTACTCGAGATATCGAGAAATATTTTATGACATGATTGACACACTAATTCCAACTCTTAAGTGCTTACTTAAGACATCCTCTTAAGCTTGCAAATTAACTTAGGAAATTAGGATCTACGAATCCTCAGGTGAATATAAAATATACTACCTCTTCTAGAATCATATTCAAGAAGGTGGTTCTTGAGATCCAATTATCATCATACTATTATGAAATGCTGTAATCGCTAAGTATATTCGAATGGATCGAAGAATTAAGGTTGGTGCAAAACTCTTTGCCTACCAATTTATCTTTGAAAACATTTTAATGTTCATCCATGCAAATTTCGATCTTAAAAATCAATTTACATTGAAGAGGTCGTACTTCTTCAAGTAAAATTTATCAGGTCACATACCTGACCATCATGCATGGAGTCCATTACGAATCGTATGACTCTAAGCCATGGCAAGAAGTTGGGACTAGAAACAGTCTTTTATAAGTCACATATTAGAATTCATCACTATTAAGGAGTGATAAAATTCAACCTAACCTCCTAGGCTCCGAAGAAACAACTACTGAACAAGCAATGAGGAAAACTTTTTCCGGACTATATGCTCAGTTTGTGGCTCTTGAAACATTTTCTCCCACTCTGTCTTATCAAGAAATAATCGTTTTTTTATTGAAAGACAGCATCACGAGTCACAAACGCTTTGTTCTCCTGGTCAATGTGGGATTATTGAGCACTTGTTTTATTCAAATAACTTATAAATTAGGTACGCTACCTACCCATATCGTATATGGAATGAAATCAGACTGTTATAAATATGCTTGAATATGGTGGGAAAAGAAATAGCAGACAAAAATATTAAGATCCCAAGGTTAGTCAAATGGCTCAGTTTGACTTGACAAAGACAAAACCATATCGTATAAGGTTCTGCAACAACACCTTATCTCATAATGTGTGTTAGAGAAGTTAACTCGTGAAACTATTTCACAGTACTTTTGGTGAAAATCAAAGTCAATACTTAGATATTTATAGTTACGATTTACTCGTAAGTCCTTGTCTAATAGTCTTGGTGATTAACTACTTCACATTGAAGCTCTTTGAACTATTCAAAGATTTCTCTTGGCACCTCATTAAGTAGAATCAAACATTATATCTACTTAAATCGTCGGTAAATAAAATGAAGTAATCATTACCATCTCTGGTTGTGTTTGTTATTGGACCGCGCATATTCAAATGTAATAGGGCCAATAACTCACTAGTTCGATTTCCTTTTAAATAAAAAAGGGGACGAATCATCTTGCCTTGAATACAAGATTCGCACGCACCATAAGATTCAAAATCAGATGGTTTAGGGATAGTTATCAATACTAGCCTCTTAATGTGCTACACAATCCAGAATTAAGATTAGATTAGGGTCACCAATTTTGAGCCTTTTCAATCTATATGACAAGTAATTTCTAGTTTAGGTCAAGAATATAATTACCTTTGATTGGTATGGGATAACCATGAACCAAGTAAAGGCATAAAAAGATACAACACTTGTTTCATTCACAAAAGTGAAACACTTGTGTCGTACACTAAAGTGGATACTATATTCGTTATTTAGAGGTCATGTACATAATAACGTTTATTAAAGTATATCTCTAAATCCAAAATTAGATAGATCACATTATAACTTTTATATGTCTCTATAAAAAAAATTCCAATAGTTATATTTCCCTTGTAGGTCGACATTTAAACATGGCTAGTCATCGCACGAATTATTATATGCATTGAATACATCGATGAAAACCATAATGGGTATCCAATACCCAAAACTTGCATTTTAGCAAAACAAATGTCGATCATATAGATATTATGGGTGAAAATAATACACCCAATTTCTAACTCTTTAGAAAACTTGGGGCAGATTCTTTTCTTATGTCCTACACTGTAAAATAGAATCGTCAAAAGTTGGGTTCGACACCTTGCTTGGGTTTTGACTTTACTATTCAAAATAGTCTTGCCTTTTTCCCTTGCCTTGTGCCAAACTCGTGCCAACCTACTCTTGAACCTCGTCTTAACAATTAAGAATATAAACATCCCTCTTAGAGCTCCCACTCACTTTCATGAATCTCTACTCAGATAAGTATAGTAGAATTATAATGAAGACTATTCTTCATTTCATTCATGGTTTTACCTTCAAAAAGGATAAAACTTTCATGAAGTGTCTACGGTTTATGATTATTCATGATTTCAAATAAATCGATTAACCTAGTCGTCCCAACTGATTTGGCCTCTTTTGAGGTAAGCCTCGATAAGGAGCATTATGACGACATACCAAAAATTAAAATTTTCGTTGGAGCGAAAAGATTGATGTACCATTGTTATGAGAAGACGTCACTAAAAATCAAAACGTTTTTGACTAAGTGTAACTTATTCATATACTCTTCATAAGAGATATTTCCAATGGTGAATATGAGGATCAAAAGAAAAATTTATTTTGTCATTAGCTACGGTGGTTTAAACGGAGATTGCAATCAAAATGCTACCGTATAAAATAATGGAAACTCCTTTCCACGATTGAACGGATTAACAAGTTCGTAGAAGGATAAATATATGTCATTGCGCGAATAAATATGAACGGAAAATCAACATTAATTGCTAGTATATAATTTACTTGTAAAAAACAATTTTAAACAAGTCACTCATATAATGACCCCTCACGAAATTACATAAGTGATTCCAAGACCCATCTTTAGACAAAAATAGTCATCGCATGCTACCTTTATCTAAAAATAGTAAGTCAATACTTGACTAATTCTACACTTAGAACTCTTGGTTGACAGATTTCAACTAAATCCATCTCCTAGTCCCAAGATAACGCTTATCTCGTTGAGTCCAATCCAATTTTGGCTTGTGATCGCATCACCCTACTTACCCGAGGTAAAAAGGGACCCACGAGAGCGTGGTAGCCCTAATGAACACGGGGTTCATAGGTGCTTCAATTGGTAAGGCTAAATCTCAATTTTTTTAAGTTATGTGAGAGGTCTTGTCAATTTTGTTATTAATTCCCTATAAGCGAACTAAGTCGGTGAATTTTGAATAACTTTGAATTGACAATCGAGAAATAAAGATGCATGTTGGCGATTTTGGCATGAGCGGAAAAATAAAGCAAGCAAATAATAAATCCTAGTATGGCCACCTAGCTAATCTTATTAACTAGTAGATTACAAAATCGGAAACCAACTCCTTGGCCCCTTGCCTCTTCATGGCACCGTCTTTTGGAACACCGACTTCGGGAATCTCCGTCTTCATAATAATTAATTACAAAAGATACAAATAAAATTCCTATTATACATTTGATCTAGAAAATGAAATGAAATTATTACAAACGGCGATACGAGATCGCAAAAATAAAATTACAACCGAATCGGTATTCCCTTACATTACGGGGAATACCAATTAAAATAATCTAGGCCATACTAGGTACAAATTGCATTAAAATTTAAACAAATGACATTCATTCATTTAACCATAACAACATAAATAAAATGCTGAAAAAATATGCCAAAATCGCCCTTGATACTTATCATGCTCATTCTAGCTCGGTTTTATGGATTTTATCGATTTTTAACCATTAAAAATCAATAATCAACACTTAAATCGTATTTAAGCTCAAACTAATTATCTAAACTGATTTAGAACTCAAAATTAGTCCCCACTAACTTTGTTTGTATTTAATTAGTTCGAATTGATCATATTTGCTAAATATAGAGGTTTAATCATAACATTTATGAAATAAACCCAAAATAAAATATAAAAATCATAAAAAATTGAAACAAAAAATTTTTTACATTCTGGAACATTTCCAGGAACTATAAAAACCATAAATATTTGCCCAAAAAATTTGAATTAATTTTATGAACAAATAACTTAATATTCAACGGTTTTATCAAATAAAAACCATTAAATATAGTAAAATAGTGAAACAAATTATAAAATTTCACAAAGATAATATAAATCAGATTATAAAATGTACCAAAAAATTTTCAAGACCATAAAAGGACGTTTCAATTTTATGATCATAATAATCTCACTTTATTGACTTTTATCTTATAAAAATCAATAATGATGCAAAACTTTATTAAAAGTCACGAAATTTTACATAAAGTATGTACAACATGTATGTGAGAGCATATCAAAATTTCATGGCCAGAATCAACATGCAACTATTTTTAGTTAACTTTTAACATAAAACATGCATATTAACATGATTTAAAGGCCATAAATCAAAATAAGTAGCAAATTAATCCATAAAATCACCAAATTTGACCACAACCATTTGAGGTCAGTAGGTATGCATGCAAATCAAAAATTTCGTGCAAACCAATTTTTAACACAAATTTTCAATTTTACCCAAGTTATCGTATAACTCGATTTTAATGCTTAAAATCGACATGCATGTAACAATTGAGCTCTGATACCACATGAAAATCCTAGACCTCTAATTAGACTCCTCTAATTAGTTCATTAATTTACATTAACTTAATGATTTAGGATCTAGTTATCATGCATGCAAACATAAAAGCATAAAAGAAAAGATAAGACGAAAACATTCTTACAATGGGATTTTTCGGTTAATAAGGGCACAATAAGAACTCCTTCTTATTGTTCTTGAGCATTTAATTAGTGGATGATCCTCCATAAAACAACTTCCAAAGTAGAAGGTCTCCTTCTTGTTGCACCCAAGATTTAACCCAATAAAACACTATATTTATTAACTAGATAAATATAGTATTATCCCTTAAAAGATACTAGAAATATTACTACATTAGTAATATATGAAGTAGATAATATTTATGTGAGTTTTAGAGAGATGAATGCATGAGAAAAAAAAATTGAGCAAGCATGAATTAAAATGAGTAAAAGGAGAACAACTCTTGTGTCCTTTTTACATGCTTTTCTCACGGCACACACCACACCAAATAGGTGACTATGGGCTCTTATTTTATTCACATGCATGAATATTGAGTGTTGGTTAATATATAATCATAAGATGTCATAATAGGCTATCATGACATGTAGCATAATAGGTAATCATGGCTAAATGTGGAGTGTAGACTTAAACAAAACAAATTGTTACTACAAGCTACAATGAATCGTCCACCATGTGCATTATGTGGTCCATTTTTATTTTTGATATTTGTCTCACAAATACTTATTATCATATGCTTAATTATCTTGCATAATTAAGTGTTAATTTGATCATATAACAATTATATGACTCAAATTAATAAACAATATGTACTTAACTTTTAAGTGATATTTTACCATTATATAAATATATAATGGGTCCCACAATGCCCAGTTAATTTATTTGACAACTCCTTGTAAATATAATAAGCTAATTACCTCTACCTCAAAATATATGCATTTAATGACTTAACGATTAATCATTAACTTAAATCTTATTTAAACGTATTAAAATAAGACGTAAAATTTATTCAGTCAGTTATCGTATAATTGACTAATAAACTTAAGTGGAATGAGTTCCTAACTCAATTTCCAATAAATAACTCTCGTAACTAAACGTACATATCAAATATATGTAATGTGGTGGGGTTTTAAAATACCGCAAGTGCACGGTTATCAAAGTAGCACTTGGGGGTCGATTTCCACGGAGAGCAAAGCGATTACTAGTCGGTTTCAAGGGATGCTAGCTAAGTCGATAAGAGGGGAAAAATTGAATTCAACTAGCGACAACTAAATGCGATAAATAAGATTTAAACTAAAATGCAAACTAAACAAATAGCTATGGAAAACACGGGATTAAATCAAGATTAAGGGTAACTAGGATCCGATCAAGTCTTATTTCATGGGTTGTAACGGTGGGTGGTCTATCAACAAGTGGCGAAAAATGGGTTCAAGCAAGACGGTGTTATCTATACTAACTACCTAACCCTCCCGAGTATAGGTAGCCTCTAGGGTCGATAAAGGGTCCCACTCCCATGGATAACCCCTACACGAGTCCAAGGCATTTCGGGTCAACACTAAGGTCTCAACTAGGGTCTTTCCCACTCCCGCGGATGAAATCCCCTAGCCAAAAGGTGGAGTCTCTTCTAAGGGGTCTCGCTCCCGCGAATAACCCACCTAGAGTCGATCCCTAAACTTACCCAAGTCCACTACCGTAAGCCCGACTCCCATCGATAGCCTAAGTAGCCCCCTAAGTTGGCCCAACTCCCATTGATAGCCTCTAAGGGTTGAACAAAGGTCAAATAAAGGGTCAATACAAAACAACCTCAACCAAAAACAATCACCCATAAACCGCTACTTGCTAATTTAACCAATCACCAATCAATACCCATAATTAGACTTAATCGGACCCTAGAAAGGGTTACTACTCACTAAACATGGTTACTAAACACACAAAAGTAATAAAGGTTGAATCTTTAATGTTAAACATGATAAAGATGAGATTTTTACTTAAAAACATGTAATTACTAACTAGATGGTGAAGATTAATTAATTACGCTAAGATTAAATAAACAACAAATTCAAAGATAGAATCTTTAACTATAAGTAATCTAAATATTCAAACTTGGAAGAACATAAAATATAAACAAAGAACAACAATAAAAATAAAGAGAAAGAAATTGTTACCAACAATAAGGAAATAAGAAATGAAGAAGAAATATAATTAGATTAAGACTTGAATCTTGATTACAATGCAAAAGATTGAATCTTTGAGTAATATTAATCTACTCCTACATTATACTAATGGAGTTTTCATGAGAGAAAATAATAATGGAGGAATAAAAATATGAAAGTTGTGGAGGCTCCCCAATTTTAAGGGGTTTTTCTCTATATATATGAACCCATGTAAAATAACAAAGACCAAATAATCACTAGTAAGTCACTAAGTCCAATGACCCATTCAATAAAGCACTCTTATCAAAATGCCAGCACAACCTTATACCCAAATAACACGTGACAAACAATGTCCAAATACATCTTCAGACGCTTCATTATGAATCGCACGGCACATGTGAGAATAGCACGGTGGAACCTGTCCTGCATTAGTTGCGCACGGTCACTTGAATGAAGTCCAAAAGCTTTGTATTCGAGGTGGGTCTTCAAGAGGATGCTAGGCACGATGGTGGGAAGCACAGCCATGGTGGTGCGAGCGGTGGGCTTCCATTGAGACACGGCAGCCATGGAGGACGAGCTCC
>JAIUZE010012599.1:0-46089 GCA_022085475.1 Heliosperma pusillum | reverse complement strand
GACCCGAGAAGCTTGACTTGATGTTTCACCTTGGTCCATTATAGCGGGGGGAGTGAGCCATCCGATACTCCATCTTGAATCTTCTCAAAATTACATTTAAAAATTACAAATGTAAACCCTATTTAATTCTAATTCACAGATTCCAAAAATTAAAATTAATAGGGGAGATACGAGATCTCAAAATACAACCAAGACTATGTTTCCATCATTACGAAAACATAATATACTAAGGCCACACTAGTAAATTACAACTGATTGTACAAAAATGCGTAAAATTAAACCATTCAAACAACATTCAACATAATAAAAGCATCAACTAAAATTAATCATACAAAACATAATGCATAAATTATGTTGATTAATTATCCAAACCACCATAGAATCATGTGACGATTCCGTAATCCATCACTAGATTTCAATCAAAATCCAATGAAATTCATAATCAATATGAATAACAACAACATTATTTTAAACCTTTTTAAAATAACATGGTATCAAAAATTTGTGAACTTTTTCACAAAAACAATCATACATTATGTTAATAATGTACAAAACAAAACACGGTATAAGAAAAAAAAAAAAAACCGAATTTTTTTTTTATAATTACTGTTCACGTATGAACAGTAGCAGGTACCCAAAAAATTTTTTTTTTCTTTTCTCTCGGTTTATAACAAAACCGGAAAAACTTTACAAAAAAAAACCTTGCAGTTGCTGCCAATTAAAAAAAAAACAGAATTTTTTTTTTTAATTCTGTGAACAGTACATGAACAGTACACGGGCAGAAAAAAAAAATCAAATTAAACGGTTTTAATTCGATCATGCTTATATTAACTAGATCGGTACAAACAAAACAATATCTAATCGATATTAAACATTGATACAAACTAGATGATCCAAATTAACCTTTTAACATGAATATCTAGATCATTTTATACCAAAAATATAAAGCAAAAGGATGTTCATTAACATTCATATCAAATTCCATTTACGTTTTAATTCAATCATTATTCAATCAAAACATCTACAAATTCATATATTATTATCTCAACCTTTTAAAATAACAATATTTGAATCAAAATGGAACACCAAAAAAAATAAAACACACGGCATAAAAATTTGTTTTTGCTGAAATGAAATATTTTTTAAAAATATTATACAAATTCAAAATTTACGAAAATCATATAAACAATTTCATAGCCCTATGGCTCTGATACCACTTGTGGGAAAATATCCGTATACTTCCCTTTAAATCACTCAGGATTATAATGAAATTATGATTAAATGATTAATAGTCATAAACGAAAATGCATAATAAGCGAGAGATTAGAAATAACCTTTAGTCCTTGCTTAAAGGCCTAAGAACAATATCAAAATGATGATATCTCCTAATTGTAGCACCCAAGATAGAATGAGAAATGCCCTTTAATTTGCTAGAATATTTTTGTCAAAAGTTACTGTTAACTTTTTTGATCTTGTGATGTGAAGAGATGGAGGCACAAGTGAGAAAATGAATTAGGGTTAGAATTTTTTTCCTTCTTTTCTTGTCTCACGGCTCAATTAGGGTTTTTATGAGGAGATTTTTCTCCTCAAAATAACTACCCATTGATCGAAAATTCCAGAGTGAATCTGGACTTTATTTCGGTTAAATTCGCTTTAATATATAATGTGTATTATTATTATAAATGTCATTTGTGTTGTCATGTATTAATATGTCCATACAACATTTTGTAGTGGATACATTAATACCGGTCTGACAACATCTAATATGACAATCGTATAATATGTACGTTAATTATAATTATCCGTATAATTATAATTTGCTAATTCAATATAACATTTTATATTCAATTTACGAATTAACATTTTAATTCGCATAAGCTTACATTATATATATGCTGATTAAATACAACAGTTTATATTTAATTACGAATTACTTTTAATTCGTCTCAGCTTATAGTATTTAATCGTTATTAAATAATCGTCTCATCATCACATTGACTAACCTTTTAGTCAAATACACTGACTAACCTTTTAGTCATATAATAGGGCATCAATATGATTATTTTCTCAAATAATCACATCTCTCAAAACACATCCTTTAGGTGTGACTTTTAGGGACCAGTTGATCACCGCCATCTGTATGACAATAACGTCAAACTTATCTAGCAAGCCAACCGTTATTGATAAACGTTAATCAACTTATTATTATACAAAGTATACCCTGTGAACCTACAGAGATTTATTTATGTTATTACACTAACTGTGGAGGACACTAGCTCCAACACTTGCTTCCATATCCCTTTCGACTTGGGTAAGGAGAGCATGGAGCTCGTGAAAGCTCTTATCCATGCCATGCATGTTATAGTTTGCCCTAGCTTGGGCAAACTTGGGAGGAAGTGAGTCAAGGATGCGGCCAACCGCTAGCTTCTTAGGAATCTTGACCCCTAGACGATCTAGAGTGTCCACATGTTCCACCATCTTAAGCACAAGTGGGCCAACCTTTTGGCCCTTCTCTAGCTTGGCTTCAAAAAGCCGAGTCATAGCATTGTATTGGCGAATCTCGGGTGATTGAGAAAAAGCCAACGTCACCCTAGAGAATATCTCATATGCTCCAAGGGTGATGTATTGTTGCTTAAGGCTTGAGGACATCGACCAAATCAAGACCATCTTGACGTCGTTTGCTACCTTAAGGTACTCCTCATAGGCGACTTTGGCCGCATTAGTGGCTCTTGGGCCGGGTTCATTGGGAGGTGCCTCGGTCAAGTAGCGTAAAACGTTATCCGATAACGCCGCGCCCTTGATCGTTTGCTCCCACTCGACGAAATTAGTTCCATCGTCTTTTAAGATGCATTTGTCCATTACGGACCTTAGCCAAGAGTCTTTTCCTAGTTGAACGATGTTGTGGTATCCATTGCGAATTATGAATAACTACAACAAATTTAGGAAATATTAACATTCATTGTTTTAATCAATTTTACTTGCATAAACAATTTTAACAAGTCACTCATATAATGACCCCTCACGAAATTATATAAGTGATTCCGAGACCCGCATTTTAGACAAAAAAACATGTCATGCAACTTTGCAGCAAGAGCTCACCCAAGGGGCCTTGATGATCAAGCCAAAAGCCAGACAAGCCTGACCCCAAGACCCCCTCAGATGGAAGCTCGAGTCACAAGGTCTAAACAACAAGCCATGGCAAGCCAACTTCAAGCCAAACCAAGCCAAGATATTGAGGAAGATAGTCCATGGCTTACCAAGCCATGCCAAGATCCAATTCAGTCCACATTCCCCACACAAGCCAGAAACAATGCTAGTCAGAGCTCAGCAGACCAGTTAGCAAACCTAGCACGAAGGAGGTACACCAGAACATCCCAACCACCCCCACCATGGCCTAACCCACAAATCAACACGTTTGTCCAGGATAATCCGTTTTGAAGTCTAGCAAAAACTCAAGTAACAAGCAGCCAAAGCTAGAGTCCAATGAACATCAAAGCAGAGAAGGTACAAGTCCAGATGTGGCTTCCTTTTGTTTGAGTCAACTTGTCCTCGTCCAAGGCAGGTTTTATCTAAGTCCTAATAAGAGTAGAGAGTCCCAAGAAGCAACAAAACATCCAGAGCAAAGCAGCAAGACAACAAGAACAACAGATTTCCATTTCAGGAAAAATCCAAAAGCTGCTTTATTACTTTTGCATCAGTCTGTTTTTTATGCTTTTGTGTCTGTACTTTATAGTTGTTAAGCTCGTCCTATTGTGAGGCTATTAATTAGTGCCTGTTGTAGTAGTTTAAGTCCTAAGCTGGCCCTTGGATGGCCTGTACATCCAATGGTTCACAAGATATCGGCCTCCTTATATAAGGAGGTCTTTGTATGTTGTTTTAAGTAGACTTTTATGAATGAATTAGCTTGAGAAACTTCTCAAATCTTTCAAACTTGTGCTAAGTGCTGTAGTTTGAGTCAAGCCTGATACATCTTCAAGGTGTCTGATCATTGTCTTGCTTTGTGAGTTAAGTTAAGTCTGTGCCTTGCTGTGACTAGCTTGCTTGCTGTTTGAGTCTAGTCTAGGGTGTTTGTGCATTGCTGTAACACTTTAAACCTGTCTCAGAAACTAGTCTTTGAGTCCCTTCTCTTGTGCCATGCTGTAGGGAAGTTTCTCTAAGTCATATCCTTGAGTTTTCAGTTAAAACAACTCACCCTCTCTAAAACAACATCCATTTCTGTTTGAAATTGTTCTCAGTTTGATTAAGCCTAATCAAGCATCCCTTAACTTGCATCCCTTAGTAGTTTACACTCCAAATTGGTTATCAGAACTTTGGTTGAGAGTCTTAGTAAGTTCATTTTCCCTAACTACATTTAAAAACACAAAAACAACCCAATGAGTGAAGAGAGAATCACCAACTTAGAGGCTATGGTAGAAGGTATAACCAGAACTGTCACACAACTCACAAGGGCTGTGAATGAGGCTCTTGATGGCAATCTTGCCATAGGAGGAAGAGGCAGAGGACGTGGAAGAGGCCAAGGAGGAGGCAGAGGAAGGCCACCTAATGATGAAGAGTATCCAGACTTAGATGACTCAACAATGAGCAGGACTTCCATCCACAGGCACATAGACAAGCATCTTAAGGTAGACATCCCTGAGTTTTCTGGTAGTCTTAATCCTGATGATTTGTTAGGATGGTTAAGAGAAGTAGAAAGAATCTTTGAGTACAAAGGATATAATGATTCTAAGTCTTTTAAAGTAGCCATCCTTAAATTGAAAGGGTATGCTTCTCTTTGGTATGAAACCATGAAAGGGTTAAGGGCTAGGGAAGGGAAAGAACCCATCAAGTCTTGGACTAAACTGAAAAAGAAACTGCTAGACAAGTTTGTTGCTAAGGATTACACCCAGGATCTGTTTATTAAGTTGTCTAAGTTAAAACAAGGGGATGAACCTGTTGAGTCCTATTTGAGAGAGTTTGAACAGCTTACCTTGCAGTGTGACATAAATGAGAAACCTGAGCAAAGGATTGCTAGGTACTTAGAGGGTCTAGATAAGAGCATTGCTAACAAGGTTAGGATGCAACCCCTGTCGTCATTTGATGATGTTGTTAACTTATCTCTGAGAATTGAAAAGATAGGAAAGACTAAGTCTGTTACACCAAAACCTGTTAGACCTTTTCAAACCAGACCTTACAATGGGTTGAGGAATATTGATACCCCTAAGATAGCACCCCCACCTACCTTAGACAAGGGAAAGGGCATCATGGGTCAGAAGCCAAGCACTTCATTGACTGAGAACAGAATTAGGTGCTTCTAAAGTCAAGGTTATGGACATTTCAGGAAGGATTGCCCTTCTAAGAAGACCTTAACTATAATGGAGGTTGAGACTTGAGAAAAAGAAGGTCTAGTTGAGTATGAGAGGGATGAGCCTGAGGTTGAAGAAGTGGTGAGTGAGGAGGAAGAGCCTAGTCAGGAGGCAATAGTGGCCCTCCCTGACACAGGCCACAGCTTGGTTCTATGGAGAGTAATGCATTCACAACAGGTACCTTTGGAGGTGGATCAAAGGTCCCTCATTTTCAGGAGCAGATGTACCATACAAGGGAGGGTTTGTAACCTTATTATAGATGGAGGTAGTAGTACCAATGTGGCCTCTGTTACTATGGTTGACAAGCTGAAGTTAAGCACTCAAGAGCACCCTCACCCCTATAAGTTGAGATGGTTGAGTAAGGGAGCAGAGGTTAAGGTGGATAAGCAATGTATGGTCCCATTCTCCATTGGAAGTGTGTACAAAGATGAAGTACTGTGTGATGTGGTTCCAATGGATGCCTGTCACTTATTATTAGGAAGGCCATGGGAGTTTGATAAAAGCTCCATACACCAAGGAAGAAGCAACACCTATTCCTTCAAGCATGGGAGCAGTACGGTGACATTAGCCCCCTTGCCACCACATCAGAAGAGTTATGGGAGTCCCAGTATGGCTGAAGACTTTAGAGGAGTCTTGTTTCTGTCTGAATCAGCAATGGTCAAAGAGTGTAGTGAAGAGCAACCTGTATTGATGCTACTATCAAAGGAAGTTCAGGAAGGGGAGTCTAAGGTAATCCCTGCAGAAGTTAAACCCCTCATTGATCAATTCAAGGAAGTGTTCCCAGAGGAACTTCCTGATGGCTTACCCCCTTTGAGAGGAACTGAACATCAGATAGACCTTGTGCCAGGGTCTGTACTACCTAATAGATCAGCATATAGATGTGATCCTAAGGCTACACAAGAGCTACAGAAATAAGTTGGAGAGTTGATGAGTAAAGGATTTGTAAGGGAGTCCTTAAGTCCATGTGTTGTGCCTGCATTATTGGTTCCTAAGAAGGATGGGACTTGGAGGATGTGCATAGATAGCAGGGCTATCAATAACATCACAGTCAAGTACAGGTTCCCTATACCTAGGCTTGATGACATGTTGGATGAGCTGAGTGGCTCAAGGTTCTTTTCTAAGATTGATTTGAGGCAAGGTTACCATCAATTGAGGATCAGGGAAGGAGATGAGTGGAAGACAGCCTTCAAAACAAAGTATGGTCTCTATGAGTGGCTTGTCATGCCTTTTGGTCTATCAAATGCCCCTAGTACCTTCATGAGATTAATGACAGAAGTGCTTAGGTCTTGCCTAAGGAGATTTGTGGTAGTATACTTTGATGATATTCTCATCTACAGCAAGAGCAAGGATGATCATTTGAGGCATCTTGAGACTGTGTTTGAGATACTTAAGGAGAGTAAACTCTTTGGGAAGCTTGAGAAATGCACCTTTATGACTGAGGAAGTTAAGTTTCTAGGATATGTGGTGTCTGGTAGAGGCATTTCAATGGATCAAGACAAGATCATTGCTGTTCAATCTTGGCATGTCCCTAGGAATATCACATAAGTAAGAGGGTTTCATGGCTTAGCATCTTTCTACAGAAGATTCATTAAGAACTTCAGCACCATTGCAGCACCCCTCACTGAATGTATGAAGAAGGGAGAGTTCACTTGGACTGAGAATGCTTTGCAGGCTTTCAAATATATGAAGAAACTTTTGTGCAGTGCACCTATCCTCAGGTTACCAGACTTTAATTGCCTATTTGAGGTTGAATGTGATGCAAGTGGAGTGGGAATTGGAGCTGTCCTCATCCAAGAGAAGAAACCTGTAGCCTATTTTAGTGAAAAGCTAAGTGGTGCCAAGCTGAACTATTCTACATATGATAAAGAGTTCTATGCTCTTGTCAGGGCTCTAAGGCATTGGAGTCATTACCTGAAGCCCAAGCCTTTTGTCTTACACTCTGATCATGAGGCATTGAAGTACATAGGAGGCCAGCATAAGCTCAGTCACAGGCATGCTAAATGGGTGGAGTTCCTCCAGTCATTCACCTTTTCTAGCAAATACAAAGAAGGAAAACAAAATGTGGTGGCTGATGCATTGTCTAGAAGATACACTCTGCTATCAACCATGGAGCAAAGGGTTCTTTTTATTTGAATTCATGAAGGATATGTATCAGGAAGATCCAGACTTTGCAGAGGATTGGTTAGCACAGAAAGAGGGTACAAGGACCATTGATTCACCCTACACTCTACAAAATGGATTCCTGTTCAAAAGAAACAAGCTGTGTGTTCCCAGAGGTTCTTATAGGAGTCTATTAATCAAGGAAGTGCATGGAAGTGGCCTTGGAAGACACATGGGGGTTCAGAAGACTGTGGACATACTGCAGGATCAGTTTTACTGGCCTAAGATGATGGGAGAGGTCCAAATAGTGCTCAGGAGGTGTGGAGTTTGTCAAAAGGCCAAGAGTTCATTTCAAGCAGGGCCTTACACTCCCCTACCAGTCCCATGTAGGCCTTGGGAAGATGTAAGTATGGATTTCATAGTAGCATTGCCTAGAACAGCAAGAGGGAAAGATTCTATCATGGTAGTTGTGGATAGGTTCAGCAAGATGGCACATTTCATTGCCTGTAAGAAAACTGAGGATGCTGTGAGTGTGGCAGAGCTATATCTTGATGAGGTAGTAAGGTTACATGGAGTTCCTAGAACCATTGTATCTGACAGAGATACAAAGTTTATGAGTCATTTCTGGAGGACATTGTGGAAGCTGCTTAATACCAGGTCAGAGATCCACTATGATGCCAAGAAGAGGGTGGAGCAAATGCTAAAACTCCATGAATCAGTCAGAAAACAAATTGAAAGAACCAATGACCTATACAAGAAGAATGCCAAGGTTCCTAAGGTCAAGAAAGACTTTGCCTTAGGAGATTTAGTGTGGATCAACCTAAGGAAAGAAAGGTTCCCTTCCAAAAGAAAGAATAAGCTAGAGCCAAGAGCAGATGGTCCTTTTCAAGTCATAGAAAAGATAGGTCCTAATGCCTACAGAATTGATCTACCAGGAGAATATGCAGTTCATGGGACATTCAATGTTGGAGATCTTAGTCCCTTCTATGAAGACTCTGAGGGAGAGGAAGACACAGGCTTGAGGTCAAGCCCTTTTCAACCTGGGGAGGCTGCAGCAGGAGCTCACCCAAGGGGCCTTGATGATCAAGCCACAAGCAAGACAAGCCTGACCCCAAGACCCCCTCAGATGGAAGCTCGAGTCACAAGGTCTAAACAACAAGCCATGGCAAGCCAACTTCAAGCCAAACCAAGCCAAGATATTGAGGAAGATAGTCCAGGGCTTACCAAGCCATGCCAAGGTCCAATTCAGTCCACATTCCCCACACAAGCCAGAAACAATGCTAGTCAGAGCTCAGCAGACCAGTTAGCAAACCTAGCACCAAGGAGGTACACCAGAGCATCCCAGCCACCCCCACCATGGCTTACCATCAAGCCAACCCACTAATCAACAAGTTTGTCCAGGATAATCCTTTTTGAAGTCTAGCAAAAACTCAAGTAACAAGCAGCCCAAGCTAGAGTCCAATGAACATCAAAGCAGAGAAGGTACAAGTCCAGATGTGGCTTCCTTTTGTTTGAGTCAACTTGTCCTCGTCTAAGGCAGGTTTTATCTAAGTCCTAATAAGAGTAGAGAGTCCCAATGAGCAACAAAACATCCAGAGCAAAGCAGCAAGACAACAAGAACAACAGATTTCCATTTCAGGAAAAATCCAAAAGCTGCTTTATTACTTTTGCATCAGTCTGTTTTTTATGCTTTTGTGTCTGTACTTTATAGTTGTTAAGCTCGTCCTATTGTGAGGCTCTTAATTAGTGTCTGTTGTAGTAGTTTAAGTCCTAAGCTGGCCCTTGGATGGCCTGTACATCCAATGGTTCACAAGATATCAGCCTCCCTATATAAGGAGGTCTTTGTATGTTGTTTTAAGTAGACTTTTATGAATGAATTAGCTTGAGAAACTTCTCAAATATTTCAAACTTGTGCTAAGTGCTGTAGTTTGAGTCAAGCCTGATACATCTTCAAGGTGTCTGATCAGTGTCTTGCTTTGTGAGTTAAGTTAAGTCTGTGCCTTGCTGTGACTAGCTTGCTTGCTGTTTGAGTCTAGTCTAGGGTGTTTGTGCATTGCTGTAACACTTTAAACCTGTTTCAGAAACTAGTCTTTGAGTCCCTTCTCTTGTGCCATGCTGTAGGGGAGTTTCTCTAAGTCATATCCTTGAGTTTTCAGTTAAAACAACTCACCCTCTCTAAAATAACATCCATTTCTGTTTGAAATTGTTCTCAGTTTGAGTAAGCCTAATCAAGCATCCCTTAACTTGCATCCCTTAGTAGTTTACACTCCAAACTTTTATGTAAAAGACGGTAAGTCAATTTTTGACTAATACTACTCCTAGAACTCTCGGTCGACGGATTTCAACTAAACACATTGTTGGAGTAGGTGTCCTCCACAATAGTGCGCCACATAATAAATCTTATTAAGGAATATAATTGGGATATTTATTGACTATATATATGATTAGTCAGTTGATTAACGTAAATCAATAACGGTTGGCTAACTAGAGTTTGACGTTATTGTCGTTTGACGGCGGTGATCACCTGATCCCTTTCGGTCACACCTAAAGGATGAAATCCAAATAGTAACTAATTATTTGTATACGATACAGTTAATTAGTACATTACATATATTCGATATGTACGAGAGTTAATTGTTAGAAATTGAGTTAAGAACTCAAATTCGATTAAGTTTTTTTTTCAATTATGCGATAATTGACTAATAAATTTATATCTTATTTTAATACGATTAAATAAAATTTAACTTAGTAATTAATCGTTAAATTACTAAATTAGTTGAGGTTTTGAGATAGAGGTAATTAGTTAATTATATTTACAAAGAGTTGTAAAATAAATTAACTAAGCATTGTGGGACCCATTATATATTGATATAATGGTAGAATATTACTTAAAATGTTAAGTACCTATTATTCATTTATTTGTGTCATATAATTGTTATATGATAAAATTAACACTTAATTATACAAGATAATTAAGCATATATCAATAAGTATTTGTGGGACAAATATTAAAAATCAAAATGGATCAAAATAAGGCTCACATGGCCGGTTATA
This sequence comes from Heliosperma pusillum, assembly GCA_022085475.1. Classification (NCBI taxonomy): domain Eukaryota; kingdom Viridiplantae; phylum Streptophyta; class Magnoliopsida; order Caryophyllales; family Caryophyllaceae; genus Heliosperma; species Heliosperma pusillum. Next base: position 35,593 of record JAIUZE010012599.1, on the reverse strand, counting down.
GTGTAGTGGATGGTGATGATGGTTGCTCTTATTCATACTCACAAGCAACATGTGATTATGACATGAATAGTAAACCTAAAATCAAATAGAACAATTGTTGTTCAATTTATCACTAGTTCATTCTTGCTTATTTATCATTCATCTCTCAAAACTCATCTTCTCTCTAAAAACTCTCATATACTAATATTTACTAAGTATTACTAGTTTAGTAATATATTCTAATATTAGTAGTATAATATCTATCTTATTATCTAGTTAATAATAAGAGTAGATTATTTGGTGTCATCTTGGTGCAACTAGAAGGAGGTCTTCTATTTTGGAGATTGTTCTTGTTCATCCCTATTTGTAGCTCAAGAACAACAAGAAGGATTTCTTGTTGTGCCCTTTAATTTCCATATCAATGTGAGGAAATTTCTTCTTTTATATAAATGTCTTTATATTTGCATGCATGTTACATAGCTCATTAAATACTAAATTAACAAGTAATTTAGTAACTAATTAGAGGAGTCTAATCAAGGTCTATGGACTTTCATGTGGTATCAGAGATAGCTTGTAGCATGCATATTCATTTTGGACATTTTTATTAAAGTTATAAGATAACTAATAAATCAAAAATTTGATTTAAAATACGATTCTGACGAAATTTTTTGGTGCATGTATACCTACTGACCTCAAAATGTTTTTCGTCAAATTTCGTGATTTTAGGGATTGATTTGCTATTTATTTTGATTTTTGGCGTTTAAACCGAGTTAACATGCATTTTATGAGTTAAAAGTTAACTAAAAATAATTGCATGTTGATTCTGGCCATGAAATTTTAATATGATCTCACATGCATGTCTTACATATTTTATGTAAATTGACTTTTAATTAAGTATTGCATGTTTATTGATTTTTATACGATAAAAGTCGATAATATGAGATTATAATGTTCATAAAATTGAAACGTTCTTTTCGGGTCTTGAAAATTTTTGGTACATTTTACATTCTGATGTTGATCATCTTTGTGAAATTTCATAATTTGTTTTACTGTTTTTCTATATCTAATGATTTTTATTTGATAAAACCATTAAATAAAAAGTTATTTGTTCATGAAATTAATTTAAATTTTTTGAGCAAATGTTTTTTATTTTTATAGTTCCTGTAAATGTTCCAGAATGTACAAAATTTTTGGTTTTAAATTTTATGATGTTTATATGTTATTTTGGTTTTATTTCATAATTGTTATGATTAAACCGTAATATTTAGCAAATGAAATCAAATCGATCTAATTAATGACCAACAAAATTAGTAGGGACTAATTTTGAGTTCTAAAACAGTTTAGTTAATTAGTTTGAATTTCAATGAGATTTAAATGTTGATATTGATTTTTAATGGTTAAAAATCAATAAATCCCGAAAAATCGAGCTACAATGAGTATGAATGTGTTTAGGGCGATTTTGGCATGAATTTTGCAGCAATTTATTTTATTTATGGTTGAATGAATGAATGTCATTTATTTAATAATTTATGCAAATTTTGTACCTAGTATGACCTAGTTATTTTTATCGTTATTACCCGTAATGTAAGGGAATAACGGTTTGGTTGTAATTTTATTGCGATCTCGTATCGCCGGTTTGTATAATTTAATAATTTTATTTCATAGAATAAATGTATAATAGGAATTTGTATATTTGTATATTTGTAATTATTTTTGTGAAGACCGGTGACTCCCTCAAGACGGTGCCATTTTGGAAGGTGTTCCAAGTGAAGAGGCAAGGGACCAAGGAGTTGGTTTCCGAATTTGTAACTATCTAGTTAATTTGATTAGCTAGGTGGCCATACTAGGATTTTATCGTTGCTTGTTTGCTTGCTTTATTTCCGCTCATGCCAAAATCGTCACACATGCATTTTATTTACCGTTATTATCAATTCAACGTTATTCACAATTCACCGACTTAGTTCACTTATAGGGAATTAATAACTAAATTGACAAGATCTCTCACATGTTTAAAAATTAAGATTAGCCTTACCAATTAATAACACCTATGAATCCCGTGTTCATTAGGGCTACCACGCTCGTGGGTCCCTTTTTACCTCGGGTAAGTAGGGTGATACGATCACAAGCTAAAATTGGATTGGACTCAACGAGATACGCGTTATCTTGGGACTAGGAGATGGATTTAGTTGAAATCCGTCAACCAAGAGTTCTAAGGGTAGAATTAGTCAAGTAATGACTTACCATTTCTAGATAAAGGTAGCATGCGATGACTATTTTTTATTTAAAGATGGGTCTTGGAATCATTTATATAATTTAGTGAGAGGTCATTATATGAATGTTAAACTTGTTAAAATGTTTTTCAAGTAAATTAACAATGAATGTTTATATATTTCTTTTTGTTGTAGTAACCATATTCGCACAATGTCAACATCATCAAACAATGCAACCTTGGGTAAGGACTCATGGTTGAGATCCGTCATGGACAAGTGTGTCCTGAAAGATGACGGAAGTAACTTCGTTGAATGGGAGTCAACGATCAAGAGCGCCGCGTTATCCGATAACGTGCTTCGCTACTTGGTCGAAGAGCCCCCCACCGAACCCGCGCCTAGATCGTCCGCGGTGGTTCGGGCCGAATATGACCTTTATTTGAAGGTTGCAAATGACGTCAAGAATGTCTTGATTTGGTCTATCTCACCCAAACTCAAACTACAATTGATATCACTCGATGCATATGCGATATTCACGAGGATCACGTCAATGTTTTCGCAAGCCCCTCAAATTCTCCAATATGAGGCGGCTACGAAATTCTTTGACACTAAGCTTCAAAGGGGCCAAAAAGTTGGCCCACACGTGCTCAAAATGGTTGAGCACGCGGACACCTTAGAGCGTTTAGGGTGCAAAATTCCGAAGCAATTGGTGGTGGGTAAGATCCTTCATTCACTCACACCTAAGTTCACCCAATTTAGGGTGAACTATAACATGAATGGCATGGACAAGAGTTTCCATGAACTCCATGCACTCCTCACCCAAGCGGAGAGGGATATGGAGGCTAGTGGGAGTGAACCCAAGGATGTTCTTTCCATGAAAATGAAGAACATGAACCTTGGGGTGAGGAAGGACAAGGGAAAGGGTAAGACTCTTTTCAAGAAAACCGGCAAGGGAAAGGGCAAGGTCTTTTATAAGCCCAAGCCAAAGTCAACAAACACGCGGAGGCGGATTGCTATTATTGTAATGGCAAAGGGCATTGGAAACGCAATTGCCCCAAGTACTTGAAAGACAAGAAGGACGGTTGTGTGACAACGTCAGGTAAAATTCTTTCATCACTCTATATGATAGATATTAACTTTGCTAGTACATCTTCTTGGGTATTTGATACCGGTTGTGGTTCTCACCTTTGTAATCATGTACAGGGGCTGAGGGACGCGCAAGCACTAGCCAAGGGTGACGTGGACCTGCGCATGGGAAATGGAGCTAAGGTAGCCGCAGTTTCCGTGGGCACCTACGTTCTTCTTTTGCCTAATGGTTTAGAGTTGTATTTAAATAATTGCTATTATGTACCAACTCTTACCAAGAACATTATCTCCATTTCCGTGTTAGACATGGAAGGATTTTCATTTTGCATTAAGAACAACTGTTGTACTTTTTCATTTAATGAAATGGTTTATGGCGAGGCCATTTCTATTGGAGGTATTTATGTTTTAGATATTGGAAAAGAGGTCAATCATGTAGAAAACAAGAAGCTCAAAACAGGTGAACCTAATCAATCATACCTTTGGCATTGTCGTTTAGGGCACATAAACGAACGACGCATAAAGAGACTTGTTTCATCTAAAGTACTCAAACCATTCTGCAGCAGGAGCTCACCCAAGGGGCCTTGATGATCAAGCCACAAGCCAGACAAGCCTGACCCCAAGACCCCCTCGGATGGAAGCTCGAGTCACAAGGTCCAAACAACAAGCCATAACAAGCCAAATTCAAGCCAGGCCAAGCCAAGACATTGAGGAAGATAGTCCAGGGTTCACCAAGCCATGCCAAGGTCCAACTCAGTCCACATTCCTCCCACAAGCCAGAAACAATGTCAGTCAGAGCTCAGCAGACCAGTTAGCAAACCCAGCACCAAGGAGGTACACCAGAGCATCCCAGCCACCCCCACCATGGCCTACCATCAAGCCAACCCAATAATCAACAAGTTTGTCCAGGAGAGTTCCTTTAGAAGTCTAGCAAAAACTCAAGTTATAAGCATCCTAAGCTAGAGTCCAATGAGCAGCATAGCAGAGAAAGTACAAGTCCAGATGTGGCTTCCTTTTGTTTAAGTCAACTTTTCCTCACCCAAGGCAGGTTTATCTAAGTTCTAATAAGAGTAGAGAGTCCCAAGGAGCAACAAAACATCCAGAGCAAAGCAGCAAGACAACAAGAACAACAGATTTCCATTTCAGGAAAAATCCAAAAGCTGCTTTATTACTTTTGCACCAGTCTGTTTTTTATGCTTTTGTGTCTGTATTTTCTAGTTGTTAGACTCGTCCTATTGTGAGGCTCTTAATTAGTGTCTGTTGTAGTAGTTCAAGTCCAAAGTTGGCCCTTGGATAGACTTAACATCCAAAGGTTCACAAGTGTATCAGCCTCCCTATATAAGGAGGTCTTTGTGTGTTGTTATAATCAGACTTTTATGAATGAATTAGCTTGAGAAACCTCTCAAATCTTTCAAACTTGTGCTAAGTGCTGTAGTTTGAGCCAAGCCTGATACATCTTCAAGGTGTCTGATCAGTGTCTTGCATTGTGAGTCAAGTTAAATCTGTGCATTGCTGTGATTAACTCGCTTGCTGTTGAGTATCAGTCTAGGGTGTTTGTGCATTGCTGTAACACTTTAAAATTGTCTCAAAACTAGTCTTTTAGTCCATTCTCTTGTGCCTTGCTGTAGGGAAAGCTCTCTAAGTCATATCCTTGACTTTTCAGCTAATACAAATCACCCTCTCTAAAACAACACCCATTTCTGCTTAAGATTGTTCTCAGTTTGAGTCAGACTAATCAAGCATCCCTTAAACTTGCAAACCTTAGTAGTTTACACTCCAAATTGGTTATCAGAGCTTTGGTTGAGAGTCTTAGTGAGTTCATTTTCCCTAACTACATTTAAAAACACAAAAACAACCCAATGAGTGAAGAGAGAATCACCAACTTAGAGACTATGGTGGAAGGCATAACCAGAACTGTCACACAACTTACAAGGGCTGTGAATGAAGCTCTTGATGGCAATCTTGCCATAGGAGGAAGAGGCAGAGGACGTGGAAGAGGCCAAGGAGGAGGCAGAGGAAGGCCACCTGATGATGAAGAGTATCCAGACTCAGATGACTCAGCAAGGAGCAGGGCTTCCATCCACAGACACATAGACAAGCATCTTAAGGTAGACATCCCTGAGTTTTCTGGTAGTCTTAATCCTGATGATTTGTTAGAATGGTTAAGAGAAGTAGAAAGAATCTTTGAGTACAAAGGATATAATGATTCTAAGTCTTTTAAAGTAGTCATCCTTAAACTGAAAAGGTATGCTTCTCTTTGGTATGAAACCATGAAAGGGTTAAGGGCTAGGGAAGGGAAAGAACCCATCAAATCTTGGACCAAACTGAAAAAGAAACTGTTAGATAAGTTTGTTGCTAAGGATTACACCCAGGATCTGTTTATTAATTTGTCTAAGTTGAAACAAGGAGACAAACCTGTTGAATCTTATCTGAGAGAGGTTGAACAGCTCACCTTGCAGTGTGATATAAATGAGAAACCTGAGCAAAGGATTGCTAGGTACTTAGAGGGTCTAGATAAGAGCATTGCTAACAAGGTTAGGATGCAACCTCTGTGGTCATCTGATGATGTTGTTAACTTATCTCTGAGAATTGAAAAGATAGGGAAGACTAAGTCTGTTACACCAAAACCTGTTAGGTCTTTTCAAACCAGACCTTACAGTGGGTTGAGGACCATTGATACCCCTAAGACAGCACCCCCACCTACCTTAGACAAAGGAAAGGGCATCATGGGTCAAAAGCCAAGCACTTCATTGACTGAGAACAGAATCAGATGTTTCCAATGTCAGGGTTATGGACATTTCAGGAATGATTGCCCTTCTAAGAAGACCTTAACCATAATGGAGGTTGAGACTTGGGAGAAAGAAGGCCTAGTTGATTATGAGAGGGATGAGCCTGAGGTTGAAGAAGTGGAGAGTGAGGAAGAAGAGCCTAGTCAGGAGGCAATAGTGGCACTCCCTGATACAGGCCACAGCTTGGTTCTATGGAGGGTAATGCATTCACAACAGATACCTTTGGAGGAGGATCAAAGGTGCCTCATTTTCAGAAGTAGATGTACTATACAAGCGAGGGTTTGTAACCTTATTATAGATGGAGGTAGTTGTACCAATGTGGCCTCTGTTACTATGGTTGACAAGCTGAAGTTAAGCACTCAAGAGCACCCTCACCCCTATAAGTTGAGATGGCTGAGTAAGGGAGCAGAGGTTAAGGTGGATAAGCAATGTATGGTCCCATTCTCCATTGGAAGTGTGTACAAAGATGAAGTACTGTGTGATGTGGTTCCAATGGATGCCTGTCACTTATTATTAGGAAGGCCATGGGAGTTTGATAAAAGCTCTATACACCAAGGAAGAAGCAACACCTATTCCTTCAAGCATGGGAGCAGGAAGGTGACATTAGCCCCCTTGCCACCACATCAGAAGAGTTATGGGAGTCCCAGTATGGCTGAAGACTTTAGTGGAGTCTTGTTTCTGTCTGAATCAGCAATGGTCAAAGAGTGTAGTGAGAGCAACCTGTATTGATGCTGCTATCAAAGGAAGTTCAGGAAGGGGAGTCTAAGGTAATCCCTGCAGAAGTTAAACCCCTCATTGATCAATTCAAGGAAGTGTTCCCAGAGGAACTTCCTGATGGCTTACCCCCTTTGAGAGGAATTGAACATCAGATAGACCTTGTGCCAGGGTCTGTACTACCTAATAGACCAGCATATAGATGTGATCTTAAGGCTACACAAGAGCTGCAGAAACAGGTTGGAGAGTTGATGAGTAAAGGGTTTGTAAGGGAGTCCTTAAGTCCATGTGATGTGCCTGCTTTATTGGTTCCTAAGAAGGATGGGACTTGGAGGATGTGCATAGATAGCAGGGCTATCAATAACATCATAGTCAAGTATAGGTTCCCTATACCTAGGCTTGATGACATGCTGGATGAGTTGAGTGGGTCAAGATTCTTTTCTAAGATTGACTTGAGGCAAGGCTACCATCAATTGAGGATCAGGGAAGGAGATGAGTGGAAGACAGCCTTCAAAACAAAGCATGGCCTCTATGAATGGCTTGTCATGCCTTTTGGTCTGTCAAATGCCCCAAGTACCTTCATGAGATTAATGACAGAAGTGCTTAGGCCTTGTCTAGGGAAATTTGTGGTAGTATACTTTGATGATATTCTCATCTACAGCAAGAGCAAGGATGATCATTTGAGGCATCTTGAGACTGTGTTTGAGATACTTAAGGAGAGTAAACTCTTTGGGAAGCTTGAGAAATGCACCTTTATGACTGAGGAAGTTAAGTTTCTAGGATATGTGATGTCTGGTAGAGGCATTTCAGTGGATCAAGACAAGATCACTGCTGTTCAGTCTTGGCATGTTCCTAGGAATATCACAGAAGTAAGAGGGTTTCATGGCTTAGCATCTTTCTACACAAGATTCATTAAGAACTTCAGCACCATTGCAGCACCCCTCACTGAATGTATGAAGAAGGGAGAGTTCACTTGGACTGAGAATGCTTTGCAGGCTTTTAAATACATGAAGAAACTCTTGTGCAGTGCACCTATCCTCAGGTTACCATACTTTAATTGCCTATTTGAGGTTGAATGTTATGCAAGTGGAGTGGGAATTGGAGCTGTCCTTATCCATGAGAAGAAACATGTAGCCTATTTCAGTGAAAAGCTAAGTGGTGCCAAGCTGAGCTATTCTACATATGACAAAGAGTTCTATGCTCTTGTCAGGGCTCTAAGGCATTGGAGTCATTACCTGAAGCCCAAGACTTTTGTCTTACATTCTGATCATGAGGCATTGAAATACATAGGAGGCCAGCATAAGCTCAGTCATAGGCATGCTAAATGGGTGGAGTTCCTCCAGTCATTCACCTTTTCTAGTAAATACAAAGAAGGAAAACAAAATATGGTAGCTGATGCATTGTCTAGAAGATACACTCTGCTATCAACCATGGAGCAAAGGAATCTTGGATTTGAGTTCATGAAGGATATGTATCAGGAAGATCCAGACTTTGCAGAAGATTGGTTAGCACAAAAAGAGGGCACAAGGACCATTGATTCACCCTACACTCTACAAAATGGATGTTCAAAGGAAACAAGTTGTGTGTTCCCAGAGGTTCTTATAGGAGTCTATTGATCAAGAAAGTGCATGGAAGTGGCCTTGGAGGACACTTTGGGGTTCAGAAGACTGTGGACATACTGCAGGATCAGTTTTACTGACCTAAGATGATGGGAGAGGTCCAAATAGTGCTCAGGAGGTGTGGAGTTTGTCAAAAAGCCAAGAGTTCATTTCAAGCAGGACCTTACACTCCCCTACCAGTTCCATGTAGGCCTTGGGAAGATGTGAGTATGGATTTCATAGTAGCATTGCCTAGAACAGCAAGAGGGAAAGATTCTATCATGGTAGTTGTGGATAGGTTCAGTAAGATGGCACACTTCATTGCCTGTAAGAAAACTAAGGATGTTGTGGGTGTGGCAGAGCTATACCTTGATGAGGTGGTAAGGTTACATGGAGTTCCAAGGACTATTGTATCTGACAGAGACACAAAGTTTATGAGTCATTCCTAGAGAACATTGTGGAAGCTGGTTAACACCAGGTTGTTGTTTAGCACCTCCCATCATCCTCAAACAGATGGGCAAACAGAGGTGACCATCAAGACCTTAGGAAGGACCTTGAGGTGTATAGTCAGCAAATCTCTCAAGGATTGGGACTTAAAGCTGGCTCAAGCAGAGTTCTCTTTCAATAGAGCTCCATCAGCAGCCACATGCCACTCCCCCTTTGAAGTGGTCTATGGTACTAACCCCTTAATGCCTTTGAATTTGTCTAATGTGTGCAAGTCAGAGATCCACTATGATGCCAAGAAGAGGGTGGAGCAAATGCTAAAACTCCATGAATCAGTCAGAAAACAAATTGAGAGAACCATTGATCTATACAAGAAGAATGCCAAGGTTCCTAAGGTCAAGAAAGACTTTGCACCAGGAGACTTAGTGTGGATCAACCTAAGGAAAGAGAGGTTCCCTTCCAAAAGAAAGAATAAGCAAGAGCCAAGAGCAGATGGTCCTTTTCAAGTCATAGAGAAGATAGGTCCTAATGCCTACAGAATTGATCTACCAGAAGAATATGCAGTTCATGGGACATTCAATGTTGGAGATCTTAGTCCCTTCTATGAAGACTCTGAGGGAGAGGAAGACACAGGCTTGAGGTCAAGCCCTTTTCAACCTAGGGAGGCTGCAGCAGAAGCTCACCCAAGGGGCCTTGATGATCAAGCCTCAAGCCAGACAAGCCTGACCCCAAGACCCCCTCAGATGGAACCTCGAGTCACAAGGTCCAAACAACAAGCCATAACAAGCCAAATTCAAGGCAGGCCAAGCCAAGACATTGAGGAAGATAGTCCACGGTTCACCAAGCCATGCCAAGGTCCAACTCAGTCCACATTCCCCCCACAAGCCAGAAACAATGTCAGTCAGAGCCCAGCAAACCAGTTAGCAAACCCAGCACCAAGGAGGTACACCAGAGCATCCCAGCCACCCCCACCATGGTCTACCATCAAGCCAACCCATTAATCAACAAGTTTGTCCAGGAGAGTTCCTTTAGAAGTCTAGCAAAAACTCAAGTTACAATCATCCTAAGCTAGAGTCCAATGAGCAGCATAGCAGAGAAAGTACAAGTCCAGATGTGGCTTCCTTTTGTTTAAGTCAACTTGTCCTCACCCACGGAAGGTTTATCTAAGTTCTAATAAGAGTAGAGAGTCCCAAGGAGCAACAAAACATCCAGAGCAAAGCAGCAAGACAACAAGAACAACAGATTTCCATTTCAGGAAAAATCCAAAAGCTGCTTTATTACTTTTGCATCAGTCTGTTTTTTATGCTTTTGTGTCTGTATTTTCTAGTTGTTAGACTCGTCCTATTGTGAGGCTCTTAATTAGTGTCTGTTGTAGTAGTTCAAGTCCAAAGTTGGCCCTTGGATAGACTTAACATCAAAACGTTCACAAGTGTATCAACCTCCCTATATAAGGAGGTCTTTGTGTGTTGTTTTAAAGCAGACTTTTATGAATGAATTAGCTTGAGAAACCTCTCAAATCTTTCAAACTTGTGCTAAGTGCTGTAGTTTGAGCCAAGCCTGATACATGTTCAAGGTGTCTGATCAGTGTCTTGCATTGTGAGTCAAGTTAAATCTGTGCATTGCTGTGATTAACTTGCTTGCTGTTGAGTATCAACCTAGGGTGTTTGTGCATTGCTGTAACACTTTAAACTTGTCTCAAAACTAGTCTTTTAGTCATTTCTCTTGTGCCTTGCTGTAGGGAAAGCTCTCTAAGTCATATCCTTGACTTTTCAGCTAATACAAATCACCCTCTCTAAAACAACACCCATTTCTGCTTAAGATTGTTCTCAGTTTGAGTCAGACTAATCAAGCATCCCTTAAAACTGCAAACCTTAGTAGTTTACACTCCACATTCGATTACGAATCTTATGGCGTATGCGAATCTTGTCTTTTAGGCAAGATGACTCGTGCTCCTTTTACGGGAAAAGGGACACGAGCAAGTGAAGTATTAGGACTTATACATACGGATGTATGTGGTCCAATGACTATCCAAGCTAGAGGTGGTTATCACTACTTCATTACTTTTACCGACGACTTGAGTAGATATGGATATGTCTACTTGATGAGGCATAAAAGTGATGCTTTTGAAAAATTCAAAGAATTTCAAAATGAAGTAGAAAACCAATTGAATAAAAAGATTAAAACCCTACGATCCGATCGTGGTGGTGAATACTTGAACAATGAATTTGATTCACACCTAAAAGATTGTGGTATAGTATCACAATGGACTCCTCCTGGAACACCTCAATTAAATGGTGTGTCCGAAAGGAGAAATCGAACTTTATTAGATATGGTTCGATCTATGATGAGTCTGACAGAGCTTCCTGATTACTTTTGGGGTTTTGCTATCTTATCTGCAATATTTTCACTAAATCGAAGCCCGACTAAAGCGGCAAACACGACTCCATATGAGATATGGACAGGGAAAGTACCATATTTGTCGTTTATGAGAATTTGGGGATGCGAGCCTTTTGTTAAGAATAAGTCTGACGATAAACTCGCACCCAAATCTGACAAATGTCTTTTTGTAGGATATCCAAAGGAATCACGTGCTTATAACTTCTACAATAAACACGAGGACAAAGTGTTTGTGTCTCGTGATGCAGTCTTTTTAGAAAATGATTTTATTTCTAAAAGACAGAGTGGGAGAAAATTTGAACTTGATGAAGTCCAAGAGCCACAAACCGAAAAGGACGACGAGGAAAACGTTCCCTCTTCGTCTGGCACGGTCATTATTCCTTCGGAACCTAGGAGGTCAAGCAGAATTAGTCATCAACCTGATAGATACCTTGGTATTATAGAGGAAGGTGATGACTATAATGTGTTACTTTTTGAAAGTAACGAACCTACTACCTACAAAGCAGCCATTTCTAGTCCCGACTCAAAGCTATGGCTAGGAGCCATGCAATCCGAAATGGATTCTATGTACGACAATCAAGTATAGGACTTGGTTGATTTACCTAAGGAGGTAAGACCTCTTCAGTATAAGTGGATCTATAAGATCAAAAGTGACATAGATAATGAAGCAGGAGCTAGGGGAGCAACCTCCTTTGACAATCCAGTTCAGGCAACAACCAACAAGCACATCCATGTTCAGTCCAAGGCAGACCAAGTCCAAACAGCTGAGCTTTCAGAAGCAACAAAAGGCCACCATGTCCAAGAAACACACAGTCCAGACAAAACATCTTCAAGAGCTCATGATCAAGCAACAACAACATCAACACAAGCCATGCCAACCAGAGTAACAAGGTCCCAAGTCAGTAACAGCCAGAAGAAACCCTCAGACACCAGTAGCAGTTCTAGACCAGACATCCTACAACAACTGTCCAAGCAAGGGCTCCAACTCCTTTTCCCATCAAGTTGAGACCCTTGGCTACCAAAAAGTCCAGGAGAAGTTTTCCATATTATCCCTAGAAGTCCATGAAAAACAGCCTACAAGTTAATGAGTCACTGTGAGAGCCAGGCAGGTTTCAAGACCAATGAATGAACAAAGCACCTTACTTTTTGTGTGACCCTCAGTAGTAATTAATAAGGATGTTGGGAAGGTCGTAGAAGTCCCTCTCAAGGTCCCTTTTGAAGCAGCAAACAGCCAAGATAAGCCCCTCAACAATCTGCACTGCATTGCCATTTCAGGAAAGGGACAAGGATGCTTTTTCAGCTACTTTTCTGAAGTTGTTTGCAGTCTGTTTAGCTCGTCTTATTAGTAGACTTTTGTATCTGTTTTGTTGTTATTTCAAGGCTCATTTCAAGCCCTTAGATATAGTTTTATGTTGTGTGGTGGAGATCCTATGTAATACTCTATATATAGAGCCTTTTGATGTAACAAAGACTCAGAATGCTTGAATGAAAAAAAACCAGAGTTTTACTCTTTCTTTGTTAACCTGTGCCAGCCTTGGTTAGCTCAAAACCTTCAACAAACTTGTGCTAGACTTAGTTTGTTGGCCTAAGCTAGAGTCATTCACTTATGCTTGTCTTAGTGAGTGAGTTTGGCTTAGGATTCACTGCATTTAGAGCTACCTGTGCTTGTCTTGGTAGCCCTGAATACAGGGTTTATTTATCTTGCTCTTATTTTGTGTTGTGTGTCTTCTATTCTTGTCTTAGCCCCTAGTTTGGTGTTTCAAATTGGTTATCAGAGCTAAGGTTTATTTCTACTGTGAGTCCATTTAACCAAACTACATTCAAAAATACAAAAATAGCCCAATGAGTGAAGAGAGATTGGCATGAGTAGAAGCAAGGATGGAGTACCTGGCTGGGGTTGTAACCACCCTAACCAGAGCCCTGGATCAGGTAATAGGCAACCAGTTGTTTGCTGGAGGAAGAGGCAGAGGTCGTGGGAGAGGCCTAGGTCCACCAGGAGGCAGGGTCAGACCACCTGAAGAGGAGGAACCTTCAGACTCAGATGAATCCACAAGGAGCAGAGCTTCAGGGCATGGCCTCACTGATAAACACCTCATGGTAGACATTTCTGAGTTTTCTGGTAGCTTAAATCCTGATGATTTGTTAGAATGGCTTAGGGATATAGAGTGAGTCTTTGAATATAAAGGATACAATGATGCTAAAGCCTTTAAAGTAGCTATTCTGAAACTGAAAGGGTATGCTTCCCTGTGGTATGAAACCATGAAGAGTCTAAGGGCTAGGGAGGGTAAGGAACCCATCAAATCTTGGTCTAAATTAAAGAAAAAAATGTTAAACAAGTTTGTTGCTAAGGATTATACCCAGGACTTGTGAAAGTCCATAGACATTAATTAGACTCCTCTAATTAGTTGCGAAATTACTTGTTAATTTAGTATTTAATGATCTATGTAACATGCATGCAAATATAAAGACATTTATATAAGAGAAGAAATTTCCTCACATTGATATGGAAAATATAAGGGCACAACAAGAACTCCTTCTTGTGGTTCTTGAGCTAATAATATGGATGAATACAAATAATCCCCAAAATAGAAGATCTCCTCTAAGTTGCACCAAGATTAACCCAAATAATCTACCCTTATTATTAACTAGATAATAAGATAGATATTATTCTACTAATATTATGACTATATTACTACACTAGTAATACTTAGTAAATATTAGTGTTTGAGAGTTTTAGTAAGAATATGAGGTTTTTAGAGAAGAAAGGAAACAAAGCACAAAATGAAGTAAGTATAAAATGAACACAAGTGCTCATTTTATAGGCCTTTTGGCCGGTCCATATTGTCCAAATAAGGACTCTTATTTTGTTCATTTGATCACATGCATTAGAGTGGAGTGTTGTAGAACAAGTGATGATTGTTTACTACTTGTTATGTCACTTTCATAAAGTAACCAAAGAGTAAAAATAAGAACAAAATCATCACCATGTAACTACTAGCCAACCGGCCACCATGGCCTTAGTTTGGTCCATTTTGATTTTTGATATTTGTCTTACAAATACTTATTGATCATATGGTTAATTATCTTGTATAATTAAGTGTTAATTTGATCATATAACAATTATATGACTCAATTAAATAAATAATATGTACTTAACATTTTTAGTAATATTTTACCATTATATCAATATATAATGGGTCCCACAATGCTTAGTTAATTTATTTTACAACTCCTTGTAAATATAATTAACTAATTACCTCTATCTCAAAACCTCAACTAATTTAGTAATTTAACGATTAATTACTAAGTTAAATCTTATTTAATCGTATTAAAAGAAGATATAAATTTATTAGTCAATTATCGCATAATTGAAAAATAAGTTTAATCGAATTTGAGTTCTTAACTCAATTTCTAACAATTAACTCTCGTACATATCGAATATATTTAATGTACTAATTAACTGTATCGTATACAAATAATTAGTTACTATTTGGATTTCATCCTTTAGGTGTGACCGAAAGAGATCAGTTGATCACCGCCGTCAAACGACAATAACGTCAAACTCTAGTCAGCCAACCGTTATTGATTTACGTTAATCAACTGACTAATCATATATATAGTCAATAAATATCCCAATTATATTCCATAATAAGATTTATTTTGTGGCGCACTTTTGTGGAGGACACCTACTCCAACAACTTGTTCATCAAGCTGTCTAAACTGAAACAAAATGAAAAGTCTGTTGAGTCATATCTGAGAGAGTTTGAGCAGCTTACCCTTCAATGTGACATTACTGAGAAACCTGAACAAAGGATTGCTAGATTCCTAGAAGGTATAAGCCCAGGCATTGCTAACAAGGTTAGGATGCAGCCCCTATGGTCCTTTGAAGATGTGGTTAACCTGTCCCTTAGGGTTGAGAAAATGGGGAAAGAAATAACCAAAACTTTCACCAAACCTGCTATAACTAAACCTTATGCTGGGGTCAGAATTGGGGAAGGTCCTAGGACTCCTATAACTGTTAATAGGAACCCCTTGGACAAGGGTAAGGCACCTATAAGTCAACAACCTACACTCACTCCTTCAGAAGAGAAGAGAAAATGTTATCAATGTCAAGGTTATGGCCACTTTAAGAGAGATTGTCCCTCAAGAAGAGCCTTGACAGCAGTGGAAGTCATGGAGTTGGAGAAGGAAGGGCTCATTGAGTATGAGCAGGAGAAGGGAACAGGAGAACAGGAAGAGGAAAGTGATGCCTCTTTGGTAGTAGCCCCACCAGACACTGGTCACATTCTTGTTCTTTGGAGGGTTATGCATTTTCAGCATCAACCTCTAGAAGAAGACCAGAGATCTTTAATCTTTAGGAGCAGGTGTACTATTCAAGGGAGGGTCTGTAATGTGATCATAGATGGGGGCAGTTGTACCAATGTAGCCTCGGTTACCCTGGTTAACAAGCTTGGCTTGGAGACCACACCCCACCCCAATCCTTATAAACTCAGATGGTTGAACAAGGGTGTTGAAGTAAGGGTTGATCAACAATGTTTAGTATCCTTCTCTATTGGAGGCACCTACAAGGATGAGGTGACTTGTGATGTAGTACCTATGGATGCATGCCATCTATTGCTGGGGAGACCATGAGAGTTTGATAAGGATGCCCTGCACAAGGGAAAGAGCAATGTGTACACTTTCAGACATGGGAATCAGAGGATAGTCCTTACACCTTTGCCTCCAAACACTAGGGACTATGGTAGTCCTAGCACCAGTGGATCCAAGGAGGTTCTTTTCCTCACAGAGGCAGCCATGCTCAGGGAGGTGGAACAAGAATAACCTGTGTACTTTCTCTTGTCCAAACAGGTTGAGGAACCAGTTGAGATTCCCCCAGAGGTAAAGGAGCTGATTAATGAGCATGAGGATGTATTTCCAGAAGAACTACCATCAGGACTCCCTCCTCTAAGGGGCATAGAGCACCAGATAGACCTCATTCCAGGTGCCATGCTACCTAACAGGCCAGCATACAGGAGTGACCCCAAGTCCACCCAAGAGTTGCAGAGGCAGGTAGAGGAGCTAATGTCAAAGGGATTTGTCAGGGAATCCTTGAGTCCTTGTGCAGTGCCTGCCCTCCTAGTCCCTCAAAAGGATGGTTCATGGAGAATGTGTATTGACAGCAGGGCCATTAACAATATCACTGTCAAGTACAGGTTTCCCATCCCAAGGCTGGATGACATGTTGGATGAGTTAAGTGGAGCCAGTCTATTCTCCAAGATAGATCTTAGGCAAGGTTACCACCAGGTGAGAATCAGGGAGGGGGATGAGTGGAAAACAGCATTTAAAACCAAGCATGGGCTTTATGAATGGCTGGTGATGCCATTTGGTCTCTCCAATGCCCCTAGCACATTCATGAGACTTATGACTGAAGTCCTGAGGCCTTTCATGGGCCATTTCATTGTGGTGTACTTTGATGATATCCTGGTCTATAGCAAGGGCAAATCTGAACATCTGAACCATCTAAAGTTGTTATTCCTGAAACTGAGGGAGCATAAGCTCTTTGGGAAAATGGAGAAGTGTACTTTCATGACTGAGGAGGTCAAGTTTTTGGGGTATGTCATCTCTGCCAGGGGCATATCTGTGGATCAGGAGAAGATTGCAGCCATTAAGTCTTGGCCTACTCCCAAGAACATCACTGAGGTTAGGGACTTTCATGGCCTAGCCTCCTTCTACAGAAGGTTCATACAGGGATTCAGCATCATCATGGTGCCTGTGACAGAAGGGATGAAGAAGGGTGAGTTCAAGTGGACTGAGCAGGCACAAGCAGCCTTTGAGCTCATCAAGAAGAAGCTGTGTGAGGCACCTATACTAGCCCTACCTGATTTTGATCAGTTGTTTGAGGTGGAGTGTGATGCAAGTGGGGTAGGGATTGGAGCAGTGCTCATTCAAGGAAGGAATCCTGTAGCTTTTTTTTAGTGAAAAACTCAATGGAGCTAAGCTCAACTACTCCACATATGACAAAGAGTTTTATGCCTTGGTGAGAGCCCTTATGTACTGGAGCCATTAGCTCAAACCCAAGCCTTTTGTACTTCACTCTGATCATGAGGCCCTGAAATACATAAATGGGCAACACAAGCTCAGTGCCAGGCATGCAAAATGGGTTGAATACCTCCAGTCCTTTAACTTCTCAAGCAAATACAAGGAAGGAAAGTCAAATGTGGTTGCAGCTGCCCTGTCTAGGAGACATTCCATGCTGGTGACAATCCAACAAAAGGTGCTAGGTTTTGAGTTTATGAAAGAACTTTATCAGGATGACCCTGATTTCATGGAGGACTGGCTGTCCTTGCAGAGCAATCCCAAGTACAAAAGAAACCAAGTACCAACTGCAGGAAGGTTACATGTTTAAAGGGAACAAACTGTGTGTCCCTAGGGGCTCATATAGGGACCTGTTGGTGAAGGAAGTCCACTCTAATGGACTAGCTGGGCATTTTGAGGTGCAGAAGACCCTGGATATCCTGCAAGATCAATTTTACTGGCCTAGGATGGAAGGAGATGTTCAAGCTGTTCTTAGGAGGTGTTCTACTTGCCAAAAGGCAAAGAGCTCCTTCCAAGCAGGATCTTACACACCACTACCTGTACCTGACAGGCCTTGGGAAGACATCAGTATGGACTTCATTGTTGCTCTTCCCAGGACTCCTAGGGGAAAGGATTCCATCATGGTTGTGGTTGACAGATTCAGTAAAATGGCTCACTTTGTGCCCTGTAAGAAGACTGAGGATGCATCAGGGGTTGCTGAGCTTTACTTCAAAGAAGTAGTCAAACTACATGGGGTGCCTAGATCAATTGTTTCAGACAGGGATACAAAGTTTATGAGTTACTTCTGGAAGACCCTGTGGAAGCTCCTAAACACTAGGCTGCTCTTCAGCACATCCCACCACCCCCAAACAGATGGACAAACAGAAATCACCAACAAAACCCTGGGGAGGATACTAAGGTGCATTGTGAAGAAGTCACTAGGGGATTGGGATCTCAAGTTAGCCCAAGCAGAATTTGCCTTCAGCAGGGCCCCTTCATCAAGTACTGGCCACAGTCCCTTTGAGGTGGTCTATGGCAGCAACCCACTCATGCCCATAGAGTTGTCCAATGTGCCTAAAGAAATACTGAACTATGATGCCAAGAAGAGGGTGGAACAGATGCTCAGGTTGCATGAGCAGGTTAAGAGAAACATAGAGAAGACTAATGAGCAATACAAAATCAAAGCCAAAGTGCCAAGAGGAAAGAAGGAGTTTCAGGTTAAGAGAAACATAGAGAAGACTAATGAGCAATACAAAATCAAAGCCAAAGTGCCAAGAGGAAAGAAGGAGTTTCAGGCAGGTGACCTGGTGTGGTTGCACCTCAGAAAAGAAAGGTTCCCAAGCAAAAGAAAGAACAAACTTATGCCTAGAGCAGAAGGACCCTTTGAAATCATAGAGAAGGTGGGAGCCAATGCTTACAAGGTAGATTTGCCAGGAGAGTATGGAGTTCATGGTACATTTAACATAGGAGACCTTAGCCCCTACTATGACAGTGAAGAAGAGAACCCTGAGGATTTGATGCTCAAATCTTTCAACCCAGGGGAGGTTGAAGCAGGAGCTAGGGGAGCAACCTCCTTTGACAATCCAGTTCAGGCAACAACCAACAAGCACATCCATGTTCAGTCCAAGGCAGACCAAGTCCAAACAGCTGAGCTTTCAGAAGCAACAAAAGGCCACCATGTCCAAGCAACACACAGTCCAGCCAAAACATCTTCAAGAGCTCATGATCAAGCAACAACAACATCAACACAAGCCATGCCAACCAGAGTAACAAGGTCCCAAGTCAGTAACAGCCAGAAGAAACCCTCAGACACCAGTAGCAGTTCTAGACCAGACATCCTACAACAACTGTCCAAGAAAGGGCTCCAACTCCTTTTCCCATCAAGTTGAGACCCTTGGCTACCAAAAAGTCCAGGAGAAGTTTTCCATATTATCCCTAGAAGTCCAAGAAAAACAGCCTACAAGTTAATGAGTCACTGTGAGAGCCAGGCAGGTTTCAAGACCAATGAATGAACAAAGCACCTTACTTTTTGTGTGACCCTCAGTAGTAATTAATAAGGATGTTGGGAAGGTCGTAGAAGTCCCTCTCAAGGTCCCTTTTGAAGCAGCAAACAGCCAAGACAAGCCCCTCAACAATCTGCACTGCATTGCCATTTCAGGAAAGGGACAAGGATGCTTTTTCAGCTACTTTTCTGAAGTTGTTTGCAGTCTGTTTAGCTCGTCTTATTAGTAGACTTTTGTATCTGTTTTGTTTTTATTTCAAGGCTCATTTCAAGCCCTTAGATATAGCTTTATGTTGTGTGGTGGAGATCCTATGTAATGCTCTATATATAGAGCCTTTTAATGTAACAAAGACTCCAAATGCTTGAATGAAAAAAAACCAGAGTTTTACTCTTTCTTTGTTAACCTGTGCCAGCCTTGGTTAGCTCAAAACCTTCAACAAACTTGTGCTAGACTTAGTTTGTTGGCCTAAGTTAGAGTCATTCACTTGTGCTTGTCTTAGTGAGTGAGTTTGGCTTAGGATTCACTGCATTTAGAGCTACCTGTGCTTGTCTTGGTAGCCCTGAATACAGGGTTTATTTATCTTGCTCTTATTTTGTGTTGTGTGTCTTCTATTCTTGTCTTAGCCCCTAGTTTGGTGTTTCAGATAAACATAATGATGTTTACAAAGCTAGATTGGTGGCAAAAGGTTTCACCCAAGTTCATGGTCTTCACTATGACGAAACCTTTGCCCCAGTCGCCATGCTTCGATCCATAAGGATTATCTTAGCGGTTGCCGCATTTCTTAATTATGAGATTTGGCAAATGGATGTCAAAACCGCCTTCTTGAATGGGATTCTAGAAGAGGAGGTGTACATGACACAACCTGAAGGTTTTGTGGATCCATCAAACCCTAAGAAGGTATGCAAGCTTAAGAGATCCATCTATGGTCTTAAACAAGCATCCAGGAGTTGGAATCATCGTTTCGATCATGTAATTAAACAAAATGGTTTCACTCGAAGCGTCGAGGAACCGTGTTTATACATGAAGTTTAGTGGGAGTAAAGTAACTTTTCTAGTCTTGTATGTAGATGACATACTACTCATTGGGAATGATATTCCAATGCTCACTTCTGTAAAGGAGTGGCTAGGAATACATTTCCAAATGAAAGACTTAGGAGAGGCCCAGCGCATCTTAGGTATCCGGATCTATAGGGATAGATCTAGAAGGATACTAGCATTAAGTCAAGAAACTTATATTGATAAGATTCTTGATCGATGTGCACTCGTCCCGATGTTGTATATGCTTTGAGCATGACAAGTCGTTACCAAGCAAATCCAGGTGAGAGTCACTGGATAGCCGTAAAGAACATCCTTAAGTACTTGAGAAGGACCAAGGATTCGTTCTTAGTGTTTGGAGGCGAGACTGAGTTACGTGTAAAGGGTTACACAGATGCCAGTTTCCAAACAGATAGGGATGATATATGAAACAGTGGGGCTATTTTTCAAGCAAAAGAGCCCAAGTCTAGTAATAAGTCTAGACATGTACTTAGAAAATATCATGTAATTAGAGATTACGTGGACAGAAAGGAAATTGACATTTGTAAGGTTGGGACAGATGACAACATTGCTGATCCTTTAACCAAGCCTTTATCAAAGGCTAAGCATGATGGTCATGTCGTCACAATGGGATTGAGACGTGTACCAGAATTCCTTTAGATTATGTAATATGTAATAATTGAATGTTGTATTAATTATTTCATATATGATAATTGCATTCATTGTTCGAGTTTCATTATAAACTCTTTTATTTAGTTCGACTAAATTTAATACTTTGTTTATCCGAATAGATTGTTGGACCCTATTCAAGTGAATAGGACGAACTTAGTATTTTGTCCCTAGTCACTCAATGAGGTGATGTCTCGAAATGACTAGATTGTAAGTCGATCGATGGTTGGTTCAGCACCATGGGGTCATGGAGATGACTGGTCGTTTACATAGACAGACTGTATGACACTCTGTCGGACAGTGACATTGTAGAGACCCTTAAATCAATTATTTGATGCCTGGTCGTGGCAGGGTCTTCTATCTTATTCCTATAAGTCGATTCTTTTGACTGGCGACCGTCTATCTGAGTCGGTGCAGTTTCCGATTGGTTTTGGTTGATGTTCTAGGTCGTGCCGTAAAAGGAGGCCGATGGACTTCTTCTGGATCATGGTGATCTGCATCATACAGAGTAGATGGATCAACAGGAATTGTCCACCCACGTTGGGTAAAAACATCTTTAGGCCACTCGAGGAGTAGTTACTGTAAATGCGTGGCCACGCTCGGAAAGAGATCTATGGTAGATTTTCCGGTCAGACAGTTACTCTCCCTATCGAGAAAACCACTCTAGATATTGTCAATCGCAAGTGCGACCTGAAAGACACCTTGCGTTGAGTGGGAGATGTGATAAAGAGACAAGAGAATCGGTGACGCACACTTGTGTCAGACAAGTGGGAGATTGTTGGAGTAGGTGTCCTCCACAATAGTGCGCCACATAATAAATCTTATTAAGGAATATAATTGGGATAATTATTGACTATATATATGATTAGTCAGTTGATTAACGTAAATCAATAACGGTTGGCTGACTAGAGTTTGACGTTATTGTCGTTTGACGGCGGTGATCAACTGATCCCTTTCGGTCACACCTAAAGGATGAAATCCAAATAGTAACTAATTATTTGTATACGATACAGTTAATTAGTACATTACATATATTCGATATGTACGAGAGTTAATTGTTAGAAATTGAGTTAAGAACTCAAATTCGATTAAGCTTATTTTTCAATTATGCGATAATTGACTAATAAATTTATATCTTATTTTAATACGATTAAATAAGATTTAACTTAGTAATTAATCGTTAAATTACTAAATTAGTTGAGGTTTTGAGATAGAGGTAATTAGTTAATTATATTTACAAGGAGTTGTAAAATAAATTAACTAAGCATTGTGGGACCCATTATATATTGATATAATGGTAAAATATTACTTAAAATGTTAAGTACATATTATTTATTTAATTTGAGTCATATAATTGTTATATGATCAAATTAACACTTAATTATACAAGATAATTAAGCATATGATTAATAAGTATTTGTGGGACAAATATCAAAAATCAAAATGGATCAAAATAGGCCTCACATGGCCGGTTATAGTGTAGTGGATGGTGATGATGGTTGCTCTTATTCATACTCACAAGCAACATGTGATTATGACATGAATAGTAAACCTAAAATCATTTTACTCACTACAACACACCACCACTTTGCATGGCAATAAAATAAGAAGAAAAATCACTCTTTTGGTGATCACTTGGCCGGCCCTCTTGGCTATAAATAGAACAATTGTTGTTCAATTTATCACTAGTTCATTCTTGCTTATTTATCATTCATCTCTCAAAACTCATCTTCTCTCTAAAAACTCTCATATACTAATATTTACTAAGTATTACTAGTGTAGTAATATATTCTAATATTAGTAGTATAATATCTATTTTATTATCTAGTTAATAATAAGAGTAGATTATTTGGTGTCATCTTGGTGCAACTAGAAGGAGGTCTTCTATTTTGGAGATTGTTCTTGTTCATCCCTATTTGTAGCTCAAGAACAACAAGAAGGAGTTCTTGTTGTGCCCTTTAATTTCCATATCAATGTGAGGAAATTTCTTCTTTTATATAAATGTCTTTATAATGAGTCACCGTTCATATATCCTTGTTAGGCTATGAACAAACCATTTGTCACCCTTCTTTAGAAGTTGTATTCATTGTGACTCATAGTGCGAACCGTTGTCTTCCTTCATTAGTCATTGTTTATATTGTAACTCTATGTGTGAACATTAAGTAACCATTCATATATTTTTGTTAGTCTTTGAGCAAACAATTTGTCACCCTTAGGAGTTGTGTATTCATTGTGACTCATTGTGCGACTCATTATCTTCTTTCAATAGCTATTGTTTGTATTGTAACTCCTTGTGTGAACGTTGAGTCACCTTATTTATATATCTTTGTTAGTCTTTGAGTAAACCATTTGTAACCCTTCATTAGGAGTTGTATTAATCGTGAGTCATTGTTCGAACCATTGTCTTCCTTCATTAACTAATGTTTACATTTTGTCTCGTTCTGTGAACAATCAGTCACCGTTCGTATATCGTTGTTAGTTTTTGAGCAACCGATATGTCACCCTTCATTAGGAGTTTTATTCATTGTGACTCATTGTGCGAAACATTGTCTTCTTTCATTAGTCATTGTTTACATTGTGACTCGTTGTGTGAACAATGAGTCACCGTTCATATATCTTTGTTAGTCTTTGGGCAAACCATTTGTAACCCTTCATTTGGAGTTGTATTCATTGTGAGTCATTGACTGAATCGTTGTCTTCCTTCATTAGTCATTGTTTACATTGTGACTCGTTATTTGAACAATGAGTCACCGGTCATATATCCTTGTTAGGGTTGGAAAAAACCATTTGTACCCTTCTTTAGAAGTTGTATAAATTGTGACTCATAGTGCAAACCGTTTTCTTCATTCATTAGTCATTCTTTGCATTGTAACTCCGTGTGCGAACATTAAGTCACCGTTCATTACTCGACATAAATGAACATTAAGTTGTCTTATGTTGTACTTCCTCTGTTCCGTTGAATTATTTTTGTTTTAGAAAATATGTGAGGAAAACTTTAAAAAACGTTAACAATTCGATGAAACAAAGTAACTAGTTTATAAATATGGTTTGAGTGAGGCCTGCTACTAGAAGGTAAAACTTGGAAAATTCCAAGTGTCAAAGCAAAACAAAAAAACACTTATATTCACACTTGTTATTTCATTTATGTCGTTATATAATCTTAAATGAGTAAGGTCTGGAGTTACAAATCATAAGCACATTGTAATACCATGAAGCAAGCGACAAAACAACTTCAGTCCGGCAATTTTGTGTAGTAACTAAGCATCCAGCGTAATATAATAAAGAAAATTGGCAGCTCATTATTTAGAAAGCAGTGATGGAGATTGTCCTAAAATAAGAATGGAGCATGAAGCTGTTAGCCACCAAAACATTGAATAATATTCCGACGAGTTCCATCACCTACTCGTTCAGTCGAGCTCTATTTCGCCTAAACTGACAGGCACAAGTCATTGTTATTTTGAGTGCCTACTTGTGCTTCCCGTCATGAAACTGGGCATTTTTTGATGATTTAAAAGTGTTAAGAAACTCCTTAGCCTTCTTGACCTCGTCATCCTTTCTTGATTTATCCCAATTATGTTCAGCTGCTAGAATGTCAATAACACGAGGTAGAGCCCGACCAGCAGCATCAGTATCCAGGAAAGCTAATCGACATCTTCGAGCAATAAAATCAGTTGCACACTCGCAATACTCGTATCGAGCACAATATGCTACTTCTGCTTCCAGGAAAGGATATCCGTGGGCAAGGCGCTTGCCTAAACCTTCATTCTGAATAAAAGGAAAACAATATCATGCTAATAAGGTAGTGTACACAATGTTTGTATCCTACGATTTTTTTTAACACAACTACATTTTCCACATATCATGGAAATCCACAAGAGGCAACAGCTCAACACGTCCTGCGTAATAGTGGCTAATAGAGGGTAATAGAGGGAAGGAAGAAGAAAGGCCCATTTTCCGTCTTACAAATCAAATTTGGAAAGGTATTGAAGGAAAAATGACATTGCTCAACTTCTCCTCCCCTCCATCTGGCAAAGTTGACTCGACCAGATAAGGATGACCGGGACCTCAAAGTGCCCCGAAATGTCTGACCCGAATACGACTCGAAATACCTTTACCCGAACCTTAATTGACCCAATGTTGACCCAACTTGAGCTAGGGCTACTCAAAACCACTCGACCCGTAATTGGCCCTATTTGAAATTATCCGAAGTGACCCAAAATGACCCAAAATTACTAATTTTAGACATTAATATTATACACATCAAAAGGGTTCATTGGTTTCAACTCTCCATAATAAATACTCCGTAATTAATTTTGTAAAGTACTCTTTGTTAGTCAAATTAGTACGGGGTACTAAATAAAGTGCTTTAATCACTGGCCTGAAAATGACCCGACACAAAATGACACATACCTAAAAGATGACCAACCAACAGAGGTGACCCAAATCCACAACTTGACATCCGAAATCGACCCAAAACCTGAAATGTTCCAACCCGACCGGTCCCAAAACGATATGTGTAATAGACCCTAAATGACCCAGCCCAATTGACCTGACCCATATTTGCCACCTTTACCTCCATTCTCCTTTCTAGTTATCATTATATCGGTAAAAAAAATTAAAAGGAATTCAAGCTAGTAAATTTCACAAACTATGAGAACAGAGCAGAAATCAATAAACCTGAGCTATAGATGCCACGCGCTCGGCCAATGTACCATATGCTTGAGATAAATGCTTTGCAACAGAAGTGTCCATGATACCAGGAACAACTTCTCCACCATATGTCTTCTTCATTCGGACATACTGCTGAGCTATAATAGTGAAATATGCAGGATGCCAACCATAACCACCAGAGAGTATCAAGTTATCCGTTATGCATTTATTTGCTGGACTTAGTGCTCCCGACTTGATCGCTACATCAACGGCATCCTCAGCCATGCTGCAGCAACCATAATAAGCAAGGAATACAATGTTAGGTCAAAATCCTGCGCATTGATTAAACAGTGGCGTATATACATGAAATGAACAGCAATCCGGATAAAGCAGATAGTCGAGATAGAAAAACAAGGTTGTAAACAAGTTAGTAATACCTAGTGTTCTTTTGAAAAGGGGAATGAGAAGATAGAGGAGGGCTAAATAAATTTCATGTTTAATACAACTACAGCCTTATGCATATATTAGAAATTCAACTAGATTCCAGCCAAAGTGTTGAGCTACAAGGGAATTCAACTTAGACGTGCTTGCCTAAAACATTGTCTTAGTAGTGTGTTAGAATATAAATCTGATCTTGGGACTCCAGCAAATAAGATTTCTCTTTCAAATTGAGGCAAAGACTCATTGTTCTTTGGTTCTCGATTACAATGAAAAAAGTATAATGCCTAACGAACTTAACTTGGTTGTGGTTCTTATTTGTTTGCTCTTTTGTTCTCGATTATAATGGAAATTTTTAGTTTGAAGACGCACAAAACGCACTGAAGCGCTAAGGGGCTGAGGCGATAAGGCACAAGGCAAAAGCGCGCGCCTTTTAGTCGCGCGGCACCTTTTTTTTTAACTTAATTTTGTTTCCCAAATAAAATTTTGAGCAACAATACCCTTTTTATGAGTTTTCAGGTTGACTAACATCTAAAGAAGTAGACTTTAGGAATAATGGCGAAAAGAAAAGGCAGTTTTAAAGATTTAGACGTACTAATGAATCTCGTGAAGTGAGGGTTATCTAAAAGGTGCACCAAGGCATTTTGGATAGTGCCTCATCCAAGGTGGACCTTTTCAAACTAAGAGTGGAATAAAGCAAAATGACCAACTAAATTGGTTGCAGATTGCTAATTAGCAGTCAAGCAAAAAACAGCCTCTTTGTTTTGAATTTTGATAGCACAAGAGTAAGGCCTTATACATACTGAGTCATCATGGTAATGTCACTGGTGTTGTAGGTGCAAATAAGAATAATTGGTCCACTTACAAGTGTTTTCTTTGTAAACATTCCTTGCCTAAAATACAAAAAAAGCATTACAAGACAGCAGTCCATAGCAAAGAAAGTACCTTCTATAGGTTGTCCATTTTCCACCAGTGATGGTGACTAGACCAGGAAAATCTTCACAAACAACATGATCTCGAGATATGCTCTCAGTGTTCTTTGCCCTTGGATCCATTGCCAAAGGGCGTATGCCACTCCATGCAGAGAGAACATCTGTCCGTCGTACCTGTACAAAAATTACAGATTGAAGTGGGTAAAACTAAGTACAAGTAAAACCTTTATTCAACGTCAAATATCATAGAACTAATCCAAACTGCATACACAAGTGAACTACACCAATGGTGAAATATTCGTACAGAGTTTTCATAGACATGGTTCATTTGTATCGTCTTCGTATTATAAATCGTATGTAAGGTTTTCATTTTCCAACGTACACAACCAAAAAACATAATTGTCCAATCCTTTTATAACACTAAAAATGACGAATTCTTAAGAAAGAAATTCAAGAACCGTAGCTCCAAAGTAAACATAAGTAGTCTAGTATAACATAATACAAAGTCTAACAAATGACTAAGGGATCAATGATCCAAATGTTACGACAACCCAATGCCTTAGGGGCGCCCGTTAATGGCGAGAATGCGAGAGATAAAGGGGGTACAGTTTTCCACGTTAATGTTTGCGATAATATGTAGTTAACTTTTACCGGTGGATGATACCATCTCATAATGATGAGTTGGCATTAGTAAAAATTTTCCAATTTAATGGTAAGAACTGTTTATTTTTAGTTTTTTTGCTTTCTCAAAAACCGCATCACAAACCGTTTACCCTAATTCATATTTCGGGCGATACTATAACAATCATGGTATCGGTCGTAGTCGCAACAGCGGTATAATCGGTCCTTAACTCGTATCGGTAGAATGAAAGTCCGATACAACTCGACCAATATGATAATCGGCCGAGATTTGGAACCATGATAACGATATGATTTTAAAATAATAGTATCGTAGATACAAGAATTTGCATCGTATATGAAGACAATCATATAATTAAAATTGTACATCGTATTTTAATTGTATAATAAAACCTTTATTGTATATTTTGCTTAACCCTATTTCAAACCTGTATCCTGGATTCCTCAGTTTGATTTGGGTATGAACCATTACTGAAAAGTCAACACTAACATAGCTTTACATCTACCTTAAAATCCCTCATTGCCTAATGCCTTTTAAAAACACAGTATCAGAATAAGCCTCTACCATATGTATTAAACAAGAAGGAAAACAGTATTCTGTCTTCCAGTGGCTAACATACTAGACAGTGAGAATAACTATCAGAAATTCTTCAATGTTGATGGAATAAGTGTGGTGCAACACTAAAATAAATAAGGGATTTTCTCACTCGTAACCCTCAACTTCTTCGTTGTCTAAGGTGTCTTTTTTGCAAAAAAAAAAAAAAAAAAAAAAAAAAAAAAAAAAAACTCACTGTCCATAGCTCTTGTGTACGAGTTCAGAAACTGGTACTTATTTTTCAAAACAGATATCTCGTAAAGGCCGTGAATTTGAAAAAAAAAATCAACTATTTTCTGAACTGTATCCAGGAGTTATGCCTGGTAAAAGATTTTTTTACTAACTAATAAACTTTGACTAACTAGAGCTAAAGAGGTGAATATTTTTCTCAAACTGAAGATCTCGAAAAGACAATCAATTTAAAAAATAAAATTACCATTTTTTAACTCGTAGCCAAGAATTACGGATAGTCAGAGTTTTTCTGCAATAAAAAAGGGAAACACCCTTGAAAACGAAAAAATTGAGGGATTCAACCGTACAAGTGAGAAAAGCTCAATAAATAAGTATAAAAAACACATGCAAACCTTGACATTGAGATAATCAGAGATAGCTTCTAATATAAACTGAATCTCATCCTCGTGCGGTTCTGGCAACATCGTAAGAATAGTATTAGAATCGGTGGTCCCTGCAAGAGTCCTCCCGAGCCACGGTAGCATAAAAACAACACGCCCATCTTTTGTCTTTGGAACTATTAATCCCATTCCTTCAGGAGAGTAGTAGTCAGGGAGAACAATATGCACCCCGCTGCTAGGACATATCATGGCTGGTGTAGTCTTATCAACCAATTTACGAACAAAGTCACAAAACGGCCCAGCAGCATTTACCACAACCTTAGCGTATGTATCAAACTCTTCCCCTTGTAAACAATAAGGTACAACAGTGTTAAAAAGATTAAAAACATCTAAATCATTATTAATCAAATAATAGATGATATATGTGACCGGGCCTCTCTCTCTTATGGGTTCGGCAGTTCCCTAACTATTACTTTTAGACAAGACCCAGATCTCTCTTCCTCAGCCTTTCTCCTCAATCTCCACTTACAGACTCCATTTTCACTAAACGCACGGTATTTGTCATCTCCAAATTCAAATCCTTCTTCAATCAGGCAAGATCAACCCAAACTCCTTTAGAGAGAGGGGATGGATAGTAAAGGAAGGACAAAGACGGAGAGACAACACGGAGTAATTGGGACTAGTCAATTGTCACTGAAAATAACAAATAGTTTATTTGGATGAGTCAATAAGATGGCGAGTCATTTGGCTTATGAAGGTTAAGAAATATTGACCTCGTTAAAAACGCAAAAGTATATTCAAGTGCATGAAAGTTAGTCAGCACAACTGGAGATGCTCGACAGAAATGATTTTGAAATCTATAGATACATGTATATGCTCAGTATCCATCCAAACCTCTCTCATATGACTAAAGTAAAAACACTTTTCCTAAAAGGAGGCTGCTAACCAGAAGGATTCTGATAAAATGGAGGAGTATTTATTTAGGCAGTTCAAGGCAAAAGTTAGTAAAATGAGACTCATCTAGCCTCTACCATCATAAGCTTATAAGAATGCCAACAACGACCTCACGCATGATAGTGGGAAGCAATGTAAAAATATTGTATGAGATTAAGAACCAATGATTTTACAAGAATGGAAGATACTTTGAAATAGTGCAAAATAGAATATTACTCATACCAGACAAATGGTCATGTATCCGTGCACCAATTATGCGGCCAGTTTCATCTTTCAGCAGTAAAACAACTTCAGCGTAATTCAGCACAGAGGCACCAGCTAACGCGGCTGTGCACGCCAAGCCGACATTTAGTCGAGAGTCATTCATCTGCCCATCATAATACACTACAGTTCCTTTTAAGCTTTTTCCTTGACCCGTTTTAGAAAGAGTGGGAAACAGCTCAATAGACTCTTGTGCTGAGTAATACCTCGATAAATGTAGTAATCTTGGCCCTGCGACCATATCGTACAGTTTCAAACCCGCCCAATAGTACACCACTTCAAACCATTCAAAACATGGGGTCATGCATGGCAAAGAGTGGCATAGATGAGGAGCATTATCAATCACTTGTTTACGTTCCTTAAGAGCATGAAAAACAAGCTTCAGTTGTCCATAATCAACATTAAACACAGCTTTTTCCAAATAGCGGACTCCTGGCTTGACAAAAAGATTCAGTAAGCATGCAATTACAAGCACAGAAACACAAAATGGTGAAAAGACTAGACACCATACATAGTAGAACCATCAACAAATTTCACAAATAACAAACTGCTTCATTTAACTGATGTTATATATATTTTAAAAAGCAGTGGTGGATTTACCATATGGTGGCCGGGGCCAGGCCCCCCATGAGATTTCTGCAAGTTTCTGATAATCACACAATTATTCCTTCTTTTATTGTACCAATTATTCAAATAAGCATGAGATTTCTGCAAGTTTCTGATAATCACTGTTCAGAAATAGATAAATATGATATTGGTTTGTAAGTGTTTGTATAAATTGCTTCATCAAATTGAGGTATTTATACAAGCAAATGGAGCAACTCAAAGGTCACTATTATTGTATCATAATTTCGTCTTTAACTCTTAGTCTATTATTATTCCTAACACCCTCCCGCAATCGTAAAGGTAGTAGTACGAATTTTACCATTGGAAAATACAAGAAAATTCCAGTAAAAAAAAAGGTGGTAATCTTCTTTCAAAAAACTTTTCATCTTCAAAAGGTGGTAAAATAAACGAGTATAAGACTCGCTAAACAACTTTTTATTCGAACAAGAACGTTAAATTTTTCGGACATGTCGAATATTTAATTAATTTGTAAGAACACTAATCGGACCTAACAAATTTCAACAAAACGGAAAATTATCCGTTACATTCATTTTTGGGAGAACGCAAAGTTTTTCAAACTCCTAATTTTGGTGCGTAACAACTCGCCAGTCTTTTTGTATACCACCTTGATCAAATTCAAAAAAAAATTTAATCAAGAAAATTCAAAGAAGAAGAGATGTAGATCAAATTGATACTGCCATTCATGATGACGTAAGGGATGCTCAGATTGTGACTGCCAAAACAATATTTTTGGGAGGGATCGTGAACTTCCTAAAACACTTCACCGGTAGATCAGAGTGCCATATAGGTTCCATCCCATACTGATTACCGATGGACTAGAAACAATTCAAGAGCATATGGCTGTTCTGTCATAAACGATTTGATTAGTGGCCAATTAAAACAAGAAGGTTTTTTTGTTTTTGGTTGAATTTCCTACCGGTGGGTGTAGATTTCCGGCCACCCACCGGTAAGAATGCGGAAACGGTTTTAGAGTTCTCAAGAAAGAGGCTTTGATAACATGTTAAGAAATAGATAAATATGATATTGGTTTTTAATTGCTTGTGTAAATAGTTTCATCAAATTGAGAAATTTATAAAGCCAAGGGAGCAACTCAAAGGTCGCAATTAATAGACGTAATTATGATAATTCATTATATCATAATTCCGTCTTTAAGTCTTAGTGTATTATTATTCCTAATAATCACACAATTATTCCTTCTTTTATTGTATTATTCAAATAAGCATGAGATTTCTACCAGTTTCTGATAATCACACAATTATTCCTTCTTTTATTGTATTATTATTCGAATAAGAACTCAATAATGTATCAATAATTATTTCAATTCTATTTATTAAAGTTCAGTAACAATTTTCTTCCATATTTTATTGTTGAAATATTCTAACATATAATCCCTCCTATTCAATGTAATCTTCCCTTTCATATGTAGATTATGAAAGTGAATTTGGACCAAACTAAACAATTATGGCACAAACAAAATCACATTGAAGCACTACTAAAAAACTAATATGAGCTCCCAAAAATCTAGCAGCTGATATTCTGTCACGAATATTGCAACAGTATTAGGACTATGGGGGTTCCGGATACTGTTGAGGTTCCGGAATTATGTATTAGTCATAAAAATACCTGCCTTGATTCATTCATGAAATATGTTTATATTGTACAAGTATTAGTTATGCCAATACATTAGCCAGAAGTCAATACATGATTCCGGAACCACAACAGTATCCCTAATACAAAATTCCAATACTCGTAATAAACACATATGAAGGAATTAGAAAGAAGAAAGGAGAAAAAAAGAGACAAACCTCCATGAACCAACTTAGTAGAGCGAGAAGAAGTACCGGAGGCAAAATCCTCACGCTCGACAAGACCAACGCGGAGGCCGCGAGTGACGGCATCAAGAGCGACACCGCAGCCGGTGGCGCCACCACCGATGATGAGGAGGTCGAGAGGGTTGTCTTTATTGGAGGAAATGAGTGAAGAGGTGTGGGCCTTACGAGGAGGGACTACTGCGTTGGGGTCAGCGATCCTTGTCTGAACTGACCCCGCCGCAACAGGCCGCTCATTCGATGATACATTAGATGTCAAGCTCAATGATGCCGCTGTCGCTACTGCGGCCGCTGTGATCCCTATTCTCCGCACACGGAATGCCGCGCTCGCCATTCACTACTACTTATTTCGCCTAAATCTAAATCTAAATCAAATTCAAAACAGAAACCAACTTGTGTTTTCTTCCATTAAATAAGAGACAATTGGGTTAGAAATTAGAAGAAAATAACTGCTTCCTTGTGCATTCTTTTCCATCAATACTGGATGGAAATTTGAGTTTACGTGTTTGTCCTCGTAAAATCTTTGGGAATTGGGCTTCAGCCGTTCAGTCGAGTCGGACGAAGGAGTTTTTGGTCAATTTCATATTCATATTTGGGAATTGGGATTACAAGGAAAATTCAAAATTAATTCTATGTTTGGATTTCTGATCCAAGAAGATTTATAATTTTGTGATTACGCGTATTCATCTCTCATGCTGTGAATCTGCACATTTTAACAACTATATAAATGCACCTATTTGGAAAATATGTAAGGTACCAAAATAGTAGCAATTCTCATTTGATTTATCACCAAAAATTTTATTTCAAAAGTTATTTATTTTGTATTTAAAAGTTTGTTCTTTTTTTTTTAATGAATTAAGTTTTAAAATAATAATTAAGTTTGTAGATATAGAGGAATGAACAACCAATAAATTCACTATTGTTCACTAGATTTCATGCCCTGCGATGCACGGGTCTACATTAATGTCATTTCATAGAATTTCTATAACAATTAACTTATAAAAATAATCTTTTAAAGTTTTGAAACTATAATAAAATATAACTTTTAATAAAATAATATTGATATATTGAGTCAACTTCTATTTTAACCATATTTTACCAACCTTGTTATGACTCAAGTTATGTTTGATCTATATAATGACCCAAAAAATGTTAACATGACTCTCCCGTTCAAATCATTTAATAGGTTTACATATGTTTTGATTGATACATTAAGAAAAAAAATGATCCAAGGTATCTAAGAATTAAGATCATTAAAAATAATGCTTAAGATACTCAAAAGATTTTGGGTTAGTACATAAGTTCAATTAAATCAAGTATGTGCAAATAATATGAGATTTTATACCGTAATGATAGCATTTTTTTTATCACGAATCTAATTATATTATTTTCATGATTAATAAAAATATTTAAGAGCTCTCTAAAAGAATATTTGAAAGTCTTAAACGATTTTGGGTTGATATCTAAGTTCCAAAGACGACTCCTATTTATAATCACATGATTGAAAGTCCATAGACCTTAATTAGACTCCTCTAATTAGTTTCTAAATTACTTGTTAATTTAGTATTTAATGATCTATGTAACATGCATGCAAATATAAAGACATTTATATAAGAGAAGAAATTTCCTCACATTGATATGGAAAATATAAGGGCACAACAAGAACTCCTTCTTGTTGTTCTTGAGCTACAAATATGGATGAACACAAGTAATCTCCAAAGTAGAAGACCTCCTCTAAGTTGCACCAAGATTAACCCAAATAATCTACCCTTATTATTAACTAGATAATAAGATAGATAATATACTACTAATATTATGACTATATTACTACACTAGTAATAATTAGTAAATATTAGTATTTGAGAGTTTTTAGTGAGAAGAAGAGTTTTAGAGAGAAGTAAACAAATTGCACAAAATAAGTAGTGATAAAATGAACAACTTTTGTTCATTATAAAGGCCATGAGGCCGGATCACCCTTGTCCAAAGATGGACTATTATTTTGTTTTTTGATCACATGCATTAGAGTGGAGTGTTGTAGAAAAGATAATGATTGTTTTCTACTTGTTATGTCACTTTCAAATGCTAACTAAAGAGTTACAACAAGAACAAAATCATCACCCTTGTAACTACATCATAACCGGCCACAATTGGTCTAGTTAGGTCCATTTTGATTTTTGATATTTGTCTCACAAATACTTATTGATCATATGGTTAATTATCTTGTATAATTAAGTGTTAATTTGATCATATAACAATTATATGACTCAATTAAATAAATAATATGTACTTAACATTTTAAGTAATATTTTACCATTATATCAATATATAATGGGTCCCACAATGCTTAGTTAATTTATTTTACAACTCCTTGTAAATATAATTAACTAATTACCTCTATCTCAAAACCTCAACTAATTTAGTAATTTAACGATTAATTACTAAGTTAAATCTTATTTAATCGTATTAAAATAAGATATAAATTTATTAGTCAATTATCGCATAATTGAAAAATAAGCTTAATCGAATTTGAGTTCTTAACTCAATTTCTAACAATTAACTCTCGTACATATCGAATATATGTAATGTACTAATTAACTGTATCGTATACAGATAATTAGTTACTATTTGGATTTCATCCTTTAGGTGTGACCGAAAGGGATCAGTTGATCACCGCCGTCAAACGACAATAACGTCAAACTCTAGTCAGACAACCGTTATTGATTTACGTTAATCAACTGACTAATCATATATATAGTCAATAAATATCCCAATTATATTCCTTAATAAGATTCATTATGTGGCGCACTATTGTGGAGGACACCTACTCCAACAATCTCCCACTTGTCTGACACAATTGTGCGTCACCGATTCTCTTGTCTCTTTATCACATCTCCCACTCAACGCAAGGTGTCTTCCAGGTCGCACTTGAGATTGACAATATCTAGAGTGGTTTTCTCGATAGGGAGAGTAACTGTTTGACCGGAAAATCTACCATAGATCTCTTTCCGAGCGTGGACACGCATTTACAGTAACACTGCTACTCGAGTGGCCTTAAAGGGGGAAGTTTTTACCCAACGTGGTGGACAATTCCTGTTGATCCATCTAATATGTAGATGCAGATCACC
>JAIUZE010012597.1:0-16381 GCA_022085475.1 Heliosperma pusillum | reverse complement strand
ACGCAGCCTGCGTCACACGACGCAGCCTGCGTCACACGACGCAGCCTGCGTCACTGGACGCAGCCTGCGTCCTGCACTGGCTAGGTTGTCCGAGTTATTTGCCTTGAGTATCCCACTCCACAAGCCCCTCCCTTCCATTATCCAACCTCCTAAGGTCGAGTTGAAGACCCTCCCAAGCCATTTAAAGTACATCTTTCTAGGGGACAAGAACACCCTACCACTTATCATTTCACGCACACTCACCGAGGACCAAGAAGGCAAATTGGTATCACTACTTGAAAAGCATAAGGAAACATTTGGGTGGAGCATAGCGGACCTAAAAGGGATAAGCCCGGTGACTTGCATGCACAAGATACGGCTTGAAGTGGATGCCAAACCGGTCCGACAACCCCAAAGGAGGCTCAATCCACCCAGGGCGGAGGTAGTGCAAGAAGAGGTAATTAAGCTATTGCAAATGGGTATCATTTTCCCTATTTCCGACTCTCGTTGGGTTAGCCCAACTCAAGTCGTACCCAAAAAGGGGGGAGTGACGGTAGTCAAGAATGCACAAGGAGACTTAGTCTCCACCCGACCGCAAACCGGTTGGAGGGTGTGTATTGACTACCGCCGCTTGAATGCGGTTACATTGAAAGACCATTTCCCGCTACCATTTATTGATCAAATGTTAGAAAGACTAGCGGGAAAAGCTTTCTATTTTTTCCTTGACGGGTACTCGGGGTATTTTCAAATCCCAAACGCACCCGAGGACCAAGTCAAGACCACATTCACATGCCCATTCGGTACATTTGCTTATCGTCGTATGCCCTTTGGTTTGTGTAATGCACCGGGAACTTTTCAACGGTGCATGTTGAGTATTTTCTACGACTATGTAGAAAGAATCATAGAAGTATTCATGGACGATTTCACCGTCCATGGGGACTCCTATGATGCATGTCTAAAACACCTTGCTCTTGTCTTAGAGCGATGCCAAGAGTCTCATCTCATTTTAAACTCCGAAAAATGTCATTTCATGGTGACTAGTGGCATCGTTTTAGGACATGTAGTGTCGGAAAGGGGGGTTGAGGTGGATAAGGCTAAGGTTGACATCATAAAAACTTTACCTTAT
Source organism: Heliosperma pusillum (assembly GCA_022085475.1). Taxonomy (NCBI): domain Eukaryota; kingdom Viridiplantae; phylum Streptophyta; class Magnoliopsida; order Caryophyllales; family Caryophyllaceae; genus Heliosperma; species Heliosperma pusillum. The sequence goes on along the minus strand of JAIUZE010012597.1, from coordinate 15,276 downwards.
CCCTCTAACACCCAAGACATTAGGTCTTTTCTCGGACATGCCGGTTTCTACCGGAGATTTATTAAGGATTTTTCCAAGATTGCTAACCCTTTATGCAAGCTTTTGCACAAAGAAGCGGAATTTGTTTTTGATGACAAATGTAGGAAAGCATTCAATGACTTGAAGGAGAGATTGGTCAACGCACCAATTATTCAAGCACCACGATGGGATCTTCCATTTGAAATCATGACCGATGCAAGTCACTATGCATTGGGAGTGGTTTTGGGTCAAAAGAGTGACAAGGGACCCCATGTGATCCAATATGCTTCTACCCTATTGAATGATGCTCAAAAGAACTATTCCACGACGGAGAAGGAATTCCTTGGTGTGATTTATGCTCTAGAAAAATTCCGATCTTATCTCTTGGGCACAAAGGTGATCATCTACACCGATCATGCCGCCATTAGATACCTTGTGGCAAAGAAGGATGCAAAGCCAAGGTTGTTGAGATGGATCCTTCTCCTAAGTGAGGTTGATGTGGAAATAAAAGACAAGAAAGGAGTGAAGAATGTGGTGGCGGATCATTTGAGCCGGCTAAACCATGAAGGAAGACCATCATGCCCTCTTGAGGAGGTGGAAGGAGGTCTCCCTCATGAGTCACTTTATGCTATACAAGTGGAGGAGCCATGGTATGCTACCATGGTCAACTATTTGGTGACAAAGCGGCTTCCAAGCCATTTCTCTTCTCATCAAAAGAGCAAAGTCAAATCCGATGCAAAGTACTATACATGGGATGATCCTTACTTGTGGAAGTTTTGCCAAGATCAACTTGTGAGAAGATGTGTGCCCGAGAGTGAAATTCCTTCCATCTTACATCATTGTCATGACTATGCTTGTGGAGGACATTTTGGGCCACAAAGAACCGCTAGAAAAGTGCTTGAATGCGGTTTCTTTTGGCCAAGCCTTTTCAAAGATGCCCACAAATTTGTAAAAACTTGTGACCGATGTCACAGGGTGGGGAATTTGACAAAAAGAAATGAGATGCCACAACAACCTCTTTTATATTGTGAGATCTTTGATGTGTGGGGAATTGATTTTATGGGCCCTTTTCCAAATTCCGGTGGTTATTTGTACATCCTCTTGGCGGTAGATTATGTGTCAAAATGGGTTGAAGCCATTCCTACCCGCACCGATGATGCCAAGGTAGTAGCCATTTTCATTCAAGAGAACATATTCTCCCGGTTTGGCTTTCCAAGGGCTATCATTAGTGATAGGGGTACCCATTTTTGCAACAAGGTGATTGGAGGCCTTCTCAAGAGGTATGGGGTGAATCATAAAATTTCCACGGCCTATCACCCACAAACAAACGGGCAAGCCGAACTCTCCAACCGTGAAATAAAAGGAATACTTGAAAAGACGGTTAATCCGGATAGAAAGGATTGGAGTAAGAGGCTAGTTGATGCATTGTGGGCATATAGGACCGCTTTTAAAACCCCCATTGGCATGTCCCCATTCCGTCTCATCTATGGCAAGGCTTGCCACATCCCCGTGGAGGTTGAGCACAAAGCCTATTGGGCTATCAAATCTTTCAACCAAAGCCAAGATGAGAGCGGTATGCACCGAAAGCTTCAATTACAAGAACTTGAAGAAATTCGCCAAGATACTTATGAGAACTCTTCCATCTACAAAGAGAAAACAAGAAGATGGCATAATGGGATGATAAACCGTCGGGTTTTCAAGGAAGGTGATAAAGTTCTTGTGTTCCAAAACCGGTTTAAGCTCTTTCCGGGCAAGTTGAGGTCAAGATGGTTTGGACCTTACACCGTCAAGAAAGTGTTTACTCATGGAGCTATTGAAGTGGAGGGGCCCGGGGATGGAAAGCTCCTCAAAGTGAATGGCCACCGTCTCAAGCACTACTTCCAAGGATGTGCCCTGGAGGGGGAAGAAGAGGTCTTGCTTGAAGACCCCGTTTATCAAAGTTGAAAAGCTTGAAATAGCTAAGTCGAGCCATCGACTCTAAATAAACGGCAAACCATGTACATACTCTATCCTTGTGAATATTTCTTTGAAGTTTCTTTGTAAAATCTTAACATTTAAGTTGTTTTAAGTTAGTTAGACATTGCATCAAACAAAATTTTTTGAAGTTACTAACGATTTTGTGAAGTTTTGCGAGTTTTTGGCCTCCTCGGGATGCGTGCCACGGATAAAAAGTTCGGGAATCGATGGAATTTGGATATTGGAGGTTATTATGGGCCATTGGAGTGAAATTGCAAGTATGGGGGTGTTTGGAGCACTTAGCAAAGATTTTGCTAAGTGCAAAAGCTAGGAAGAACCGGCAGTGCAGGACGCAGCCTGCGTCGTAGGACGCAGCCTGCGTCGAATGCAGTCTTCAGCTTATTTTTCTATCTTTTGCCCGAGTTCTTCATAACACCAAAACCTATCTCCCTTCTTCAGTTTTCACGAAAAAACACCCCTAACCCAACCCCAATCCCTCAAAAATCCATCTTTCTCACTCAAATCTTCCAAAACTTTCATCAAAATCAATCCAATTCTTCTTCCTAATCATTATTCTACCTTCAATAACCCCAAAATCAATCTCATTCACTCAAAATCTCAGAAAATCCGTCTTAAAAACCTAGATATTTTTTCCCTCAAATTCGTTTTTTCGGGTCTTTTGCTGGGTTTTTAAGGTTGTTTGTCGGATTCCCTACCAATTCTAATCATCAAGGAGCTTGAATCTTGTGGAAAAGCAAAGGTATAACTTCATACTCAACTTTTTCATTATTTTTTCAAGTTTTTGCTCGAATTAGGCTAGAATTAGTCTTAGGTTGAGTTCCCCCTTTGCCTTGATTGATTGTGTAGTTAGGATTGGACAAAGTTTTCTGAGTAAGGTAAATAAATTCAACAAACACTAGCTTCTTGAGGTGTAGAAATTGTTGCACACCAAGTGTTTGTTGAATTGCTTGAGTGAAAAATCTTTCGAGTGATTGCTTGTTGTTTGTTGTAGTGTCTTGCTTGTTAATTTTTGCAGAAATGGCACCAAAGATCTCCAAGTTGTTTGGCAAGGGGAAAAATAAGACGGCCGCGGTGAGTGAGCCCGACACCGAGGTTGAAGCGGTGTTCATTGGCTATGAAAGGTTGCAAGCTCAATATAAGAAAATTTGGGATCAGATAACCACTCACCCTCTTGTAGCCACCAAATTCTTTTGCCCAACCACCCTCCATGCCTTAGGCATGTTCAACTTGACAAGGGACATGCTAGCTAAAGTAGGGCTAGAGGCTTATCTCGAGCCGAACTCCTGGGATTACACCTATAGGAGTTTCGCATACGAGTTTCTAGCAACCTTGTCGGAGTTGGATGTGCCCGAAGGTGAGGAGAAAGCCTACCGATTCCGATTGAACCAAACTTGGCATAATGCCCCAACTTCCGAAATCCCTCAAATCCTGAAATCCACCAAGCAACCCGAAGACATTAGGTGCCCTAAGGGAAAAATGCATTTGATGTGGGGTAACATTGCCGATGACCACGGCCCGTCTAAGGATGCCAAACTGTCAGCCATCACCCACCCCGTACTCCGCCTAATCACAAGATTCCTCACCACCATTTTCAACTCCGCAGGAGAACCCACCAAAGTACCGGAGAATATCCGGCTATGTTTGTGGACTATGCTTCCGGAGGGGGTAGGGATCCCGGATTGGGCCGATTTGTTTTTGAGAGCTTGCATCAAGCATAGGCAAAAATCGGCGAGGGCAAGCATCCATTGTGGGGGGGGGTGATTTCTTTCTTGGTGAGGCATTATGAGGGGGGCATTGGTAATGATCAAGCGGTGAACATTTGTAGGGGGTTGACGAGGTACAACCGTCTTGGGCTAGAAGAAGTTCATATGTTTAAGACTAGCAAAGAGCAACCCTTGAAAGGGTTTTGGTTGGGAAGTGACGGGCTAAGCTACATGAAGTTGCCTAGACCTCAAAACAACCCTTTACCTAGAGGACCCACGGCATGGGATTTTATTTGTCCTAGGGAGGAAAGTTTGGGGGTAAGTAGTGCGGAGGAGGAGGAGGAGGTAGAGGAAGTGCCTTTGAGGCAAAGAAGGAGGGTAAGGAGAGAGGGTGGTGAGGGAAGTGAGCATTTGAGAGAGGAGATCGAGATCCTTGCAATTGAGCAAGGACCTTCCCAAACCACAAATTTTGAACAACAACAACAACAACAACAACAACAACAACAACCACCCACCATTCCATTTCCAATCACCATTCCAAAGCCACCATGATACCGACACCCCCATGTTTGATGCGGAGGGTCGTTCTAGCACACCCGTGGAGCCATGGCAACAACAAATGGCTAACTATTTTGCTAGCACCAATGACGTCTTGACGCACATTAGTGGGAGGGTGGATGCCTCAAACACTTGGCAACAACTACAAGGAGGTAGACTTGAGACTTTGGATGATTGGCACAATGTTGTGGAGGAGAGGGAGAGATTGAGAGCGGAGGCCGAGAGGGCTCAAAGTGAGGAATGGAGGAGGATGCTAGACGGGCAAGAGGAGGCCCGCCTTTGGAGGTAACAACAAGATAAACGGTGGCGGGAACAAAATGAAATGTGGACCACCCAAAATGCTTGGAGGGAGCAAGCTACGAGCCACTTTAACGTTCAAAATGAGCGCCACCACACCTATCTTCAAGACTCCTATGAAGATGCGGTGGCACAAGAGGACGTCTATGGCTTGGCTAGCTCTCTCTTTGGGATGTCCATCCAACAACACCCGGACTACCCAACTCCATACACTCAAGAAGTCCTTGATGAAGGCATGGAGCGAAGAAGAAGGATTAGAGAAGTAAGGGAAAGGAGGAGAAACCGAGGAGGTGCCTCGGGTTCTTCTCATTTCGATAATTGATGAGGTAACATTTTTCTTCTCTCCTACAATGAGGACATTGTGTATTCTAAGTGTGGGGGAGAAGATTGTACATAGTTAGTTTTGTTTTGATGCCTTGTATTGTGTTTGTTTTTATTTTGAAAAGAAAGAAAGAAAAAAAAAAAGAGAAAAAAGAAAAGAAAAAAAAATTGAAAATCCCGGCTAGGTGAAAACCCACAAGGGTGGGCACCTAGGCAAGATTGGGAAGGTGGCCGAGGACGGAATGAAAACCCGAAAGGGCATTCCGGGCAAAATGAAGAATCGAGTTGCGAGCCACCAATGAGAGGAAAGGAAAAGCTAAGGTGAAAACCCGAAAGGGCACCTTAGGCAAAATGAGGGATTTTCAAGAAAAAAATGAAAAAATGAAAAAAATAAAAAAATTTGAGCATAATTCTTCCTATGATGAGGATTTTGGAGGAATAAGAAGGGAGTGATAAGGAGGAAATTGGAAGGAGGCTAGCTTAGGACCCCATTTATTTTTATTTTTGAGTCACAAAACTTTGTTTCAAATTGGTGGATTTATGTTGGTGGTCGCTTGGTTGTGCAAATTGTGAAGTTTGGGGCCAACCAAGTAACCATGATTTGCATTAGTGGAGTAATAAGGGGGTGGTATAAGGAGTGGTTTTTGTATGGAGGTTGTTGAGAAAGACCATCTCGCTATGCCTTGAGATAAGGCAAAGATGGTCATACTACTTTATTGGGAGCTATAAGGAGGGAGGAGTTGATTTGAGTCAGAGTAAGTGGCATGTCGTGTCTTAGTCTTGAGGGATGATATAAGGAGGGGGAGTGAGAGAAGAGTGTCACAAGAATTGAGTCTTTTTGTTTTGTTTTTGTCAATGGTGGATTGTTTAAGAGGGATGATATAAGAAGGGTGTTGTGAGGGAAGAGAGGTCAATGCCTCCACACACATTTTGTTGGGCTCGTGTCATTTGTGCTAATCTCGAGTTTTACTCGGGACGAGTAAAAGTCCAAGTGTGGGGGTGTTTGACAACGTCAAATATTGTCGTGTCTAGTAGTGATTTTTACAGTCTTTCGCTTTACTTTTTACGGGTCATTAGCTTTGTTTTATGTTAATTTTAGTTTTTGTAATCATGTTAATATTTAGTATTTTAAGTCAATTTTGAGAGTCAAATCCCGAAAGTCAATGAAAGTCAAACCCAAAAACCCGAGACCCAAAAACCCGGAAATTGGAGTGGGCTAGCAATGAATCACCAAGGTATGAAGACCAAGCCCAATGGGTCAATGGAAGTCAAGGCGGGGCTAAAAGACCATGGGTCAACGAAAGTCAAGAAGGAAAGCAAAGGAAAAATTGGGCAGTGCTCGACGCAGCCTGCGTCGTAGGACGCAGCCTGCGTCATTTCTCAGCACGGGATTTCTTCATTTTCTCGTCTTGTCTTTTGGGAAGCCCACCTTTCAAGGCCCCTAGGTTTGCGGACCAAGGGTAAAAAAGAAGAAGACTGAAGAGAGAGAGGGGCATCAAGCATTCAACATTCAACATTATATTTTCCTTAGAATTCTCTACTTTTGTTCTTCAACTTTGGCTCTTGTAATGGGTTTTTACTTAGAAGTTGGTTGTAATATGAAGACTATGGGTAGCTAATCTTTCTTTGCTTAGTGTAATTTGAACAAGTTCTGCCCTTTTAGCATTGTAAGACCTTTTTAATCCTTCCTTCTCTATTTAATTCCATTTTCCTATGTTTGAATTTCATTATTGAATGAATTGTTGTTAAGACTAACCATCTTAGTAATTGTTTGTTTGATTAAATTGCTTTGTCTTGATGAATTTGGTTGATTTGTCTTGGTATTTGTTGAAGCAACTTTGAAAGATTGTAACTTTGGTTTAAAAGTTGGAATCTTTTGAGTGGAATTTGGGTTATTGTGTATTTAGGACATGGTTTAATGTTTTATTACATGATTCTAGCATGTTTCTATGGTTTTGTGCTTAAAGCTTGCATCTTTATTTATGCTTATGTTTCAATAAGTATGGGTTTAGTTGTATTGAGTCATTTATGGATGGTTTAATTCATGGTGGCTAGTTCTTAGAAGTTTGTAATAGATAATTAGAGAAAGGAAGGAAAGAAGGGTCTTTACTATGTTAATTGTGGGGAAACTTGGGATAATTGCACTAAGTTATTTCTCCTTATTTGAATCTTTGAGTATTTAGTTGTTGTTGGTAATTCTAGACTTGATAATCATTTCTCATGAAAAACTTTCTCCTTATTTGTTATCTACATGTTTTCCATTGTGAATATCATAGTTTGTAATTAATTTAAGTCTTTGTTTTGATTACTATCTTAATTAGTAATTAGTGTCTTAATTTGTGATTAGAGTCATTAGTTTTGCCAATTGATATTTTGCAAGAGTCTAGATTAGATTATTTTAGCTAGTACCGCTTTCCCTTGGGTTCGATCCTTTTCTTACCCTTACTACCCTTTTATTTAGGTTGGTTTGAGTTTAGATTTGATTTTATAAATTGTTATTTGATTTAGCTAATTTGCGGAATTAACGACACCGTATTTTTAGCCCATCAGAGTGGTTCCACTTATAAAGAACCTCAGCAACCCAAGGAAACATTAGTTGAGCCAACACTAGTAGAGAGCCAAAAAGATTCCCAACCATCCACCGCTAAGGAAGCAGAATACAAAGAAAAGAAGGATGAACCTTTGAAGGAACACATCAAGATCCAAGTTCCATTTCCCCAACGTTTGAGGAGAAATCATAAGGAAACCCAGTTTAGCAAATTGATGGAAGTTGTCAAAAACCTCCAGGTAACGGTTCCCTTCACTGAGTTAATCACTCAAATCCCTTCTTACACAAAATTCATGAAGGATATCTTAACTAAGAAGAGGACTTTAGATGATGTTGAAATCATAGCATTCATAGTTGAGTGCAGTGCTTTGCTGCAAAATAAGTCCCCTACTAAGTTAAAGGATCCCGGTAGTTTCTCTATACCTTGCACTATAGGCACCTACACAATCGATAAAGCTCTATGCAATCTAGGTGCCAGTGTAAGCGTCATGGCCTATTCCATTTGTGAAAAGTTGAATATGGGAATTCTCAAATGCACCAGTATCACTCTGCAAATGGCAGACCGTTCTTTAAAACAACCTATGGGAGTTTTAGAAGATGTGCCTGTCAAAGTAGGAAAGTTTTTCATTCCCGTCGATTTCATCGTCCTAGATATGGCTGAAGATTCTCAATTCCCTATTATTTTAGGAAGGCCATTTTTACACGCTATGTAACAACCCGAAAAGTGCCCGATTTTTCTAGTAAAAATATTTACTAACACTTTTCAGTAGAACTTAAGTTTTAAAATAAGAATTTTTGTTCCGAGTCTTATTTTGAAATTCCGCGTTCATATTTGGAATTTCTGAGAGATTTCATGAAAAGACCGTTTTTAGTCATCTTTGACTTTTCTTGACTTTTTAAGTCGTCTTTGACTTTTCCGTGACTTTTAAAAGTCGTCATTGACTTTTTCTTGATTTTAAGTCGTTATAAACTTTTCTTGACTTTTAAGTCATTTTTTGAATTTTCTCGACTTTTAAGTCGACTTTGACTTCCGTTGACTTTTCCCGACTCGCCTTGCAAGTTTGAAGACCGAAATTTTATTTAAAAAAATAATATTTTTGATTTATTTTTATAAAGATTTATTAAGATTTATCATAATTTAATAAAAGTATTTTGAATTTATTCGGAATTTAAAGAATAACTTTTACGGTTTTAAACCGAACGTCATTTAACTATTCACGACTCATCGTAAATCCCGTAACAAACTCGAAACTCGACTTTGGCATGAGTCACGCGGCCATGTCATCGTTTTCCACTCACTTTAGATATTTTAATTCTTTCGATTAAACTAATACAAATATCTTAGATATTTGTTACTTTATCGATCCGTCAACGGAAGATTACGCAAATCGAGAAAAATCAGACCCGATATCACCCAACATCACACGGCTCTTTCCTCTTCTAATAGGCTTGATATTTTCATTTCTTTTGATTAATATATCATAATATCTAGATATTATTTCACTTTATCGATCAGTTAACGAAAATTACGCAAAACGATCGAAATCAGATCCGTCTTCTCATCATTTCACACGTCTCATAAGTCCTCTAATAGGACTAGATATTTGTCTTTCTTTTGATTATTAATAACATAATATCTTGGTATTTAGTGTAATTAACTTTATCGTTAATTATATTTAATCGTTTACCGTAAAATAATTATTAAACGCGAGTCAATTACGTAACAACAATTTCAAACCCCGACATCTTTATTTGTCTATATTTACACGGCTCAACCCACTCCTCCTTACTCACAAACAACTTTTCATTTTACAATAAATCAAATAAAGATCAAAACAATCACTTTCTTTATCGTTCTTTCTTTCTTCGTGTTCTTCGTCGTTCATCATTTGTTCTTCATCGTTCTTGAGCAAAAACTTCATAAAATCTTCGTTTCTTAATTAAATCCATCCTAATTTATATTTCTAGACTCTCCTCTTCGCTCCTCATCTTCACGTACGGTTATATTTCAATTCCGTCAAGATCGTTTTCAACACTTTAATTATGGAAATTCATAGTTTTAGTTCTAATAATGTTTTTCTTGTTATTTCTTATAGGGGAAGATTTTGAAGACGAGTTTGGAGACTCGTATATTTTGGGGTGAAGATTAGTAGGAGGGTTTCTTATTATATACTTCTTATTTTTATTTTGGTGCTAAGTGGTTTGCTAGCTAAGGTAACAATTCCGTTTTACTCGACGAAATAATGTTACATAGCTTTTGTTTTGGTTCATGTTATGGTTTTTATGGTTCTAGTTAGTAACATAGCTTTAGCCTTTGTTTCTTTAGTTTTTGGTTCATCTTTGTTTTAGTTCATGTTTTTATGATTTATGGAACTTTTGGTAGTAATATGACAAGGAGTTGTTTTTATTATGTTGTATGAATTTTTATGATTTTCCATAAAGTTATGATTTTTAGGTTGTGTGGAAATTTTAATATGTTTAGTGTTCTTGGTGAATTTTGATGATTTTCCATAAGTTATGATTTTTATGATTTTGTATGAATTTATAATATGTTTAGGGTTCTTGATAAATTTTGATGATTTTTATTAAGTTATGATTTTTATGTTGTTTAGGAAATTTTTCATATGTTAGTGTTCTTGATGAATTTGGGTGATTGTTCATAATAATGATTTTGTATGGATGTTGTTAAAAATGGTTGTTTGAGAATTAAAACATGTGGGAATTAATTTGATGTTGTTTGTTGGTTGAACCGTGGGCATGGCAGTGAACCGGACCAACCAGACCGGTCCAGGCCGGTTCAGACCCGGTCTGGGTTGGTCCATGGTGGGTCCGGGTTTTGGTCTTTGGTTTGTGTCGATGTTTGATTGTTTAATTATTGTTTTGACGGGTTTTAATTATGTTAAAGCATGCGGGAAATATTAAGAAAACGGTTTAAGTAAAAGTTGTAACATCTGCCATTTTAGCCCAAAACAGGCCGTGGGGCCCATCCAGGCCCATGTGGGGTCCGGCCCAACTCAGCCCGTGGGTCCCACTTTGGGACTTGTGACGGTTTTTGAGTTATCGTCATTTTTATCGCGTTTTGTAATAATTAGCAAGCGAGAAATATTAATAAGTAAAATATTTAATTAAAAAGGTTTGTCATTAAATTATTATTTCTCACATGTTAGAAATTATAAGACGAGATCGTAGTTTAATTTAATATCCTTTTAGTCAAACGGGTTTTGGGTATGATATAATAATTCACATGTTAGAAGTCTTAATAAAATAACATGAAATGAATATGTTGATTTTATGTCTATGTGATAAAGACTCTGTTTCTAGCCGGTTTGATCCAACGGGTTTGGTCAAACTAAGATCTAGTCAGCCCCGATTTGACTGATGACCCGTCGCGGGACTAGGGTAGGGGATTTGTCTTCAAGTAAGGTTGTATTTAATTACTGAATTAGCCTTAGTAGATATGAGGCGATATGATATTTGAATATGATTTAATTGCAAATAGTCACATGATGGGATGTTTTACGTGACTGTTTTATTATATGGTTGGTGTCGTGTTGACTAAGTACCCATAGAGAATTATGAGTATATGGCGTCTTGACCATTCTAATTCTAAATGAGTAGCTTAGACCATGACATTGATAGGCAGGTACTGTCTTTAACGAGTATATGTTCACCGTCGATAGCTTTTGTGTCCCGGCTTGGTGGGTTTATATCCAAGTCGGGGCATGGCATCCTAAGAGTTCCGCTTTGGGAAGGGAGCCAGCTTAAGTACTAGCCATCTCTGATTAGGGGGTCGCCTAGTAGAGTTTCTCATAGACGGTTATGTCATGGGACGGGGAATGGAATAGCTGTTGTCGCTAGGTCTGATCAGTCTAGGACTAGGATGTTTTCCTACCTTGTGGTATAGCCTAGAGTTACAGAAGTCGACTATTGGCCGTGCTAAGAACTTATGCCTGTTTGTAGACGTATTGGTCTTTCATGTATGTATGATTCTATGAGTTCTAGAAGGTGAGATGCAAGCCGGCTAGGATTGATAGAGTTTGGATTAACGGTTGTTAACTGATTCACATGATTACGTGTTGATTAGGGTTTGAGTGTATAAGGGCCATGTTACATGGTAACCGCTGAGCCAGCATACCAGCTTCCCTACCTCGAGTTATATTTTATTACCGAATTCACATGATAGCTTTCATATGATAGGTTATATGTTAGTTATTTGTTTCATAACATGAAAAGCATATCATATATGTTAAAGTTTTGTATTTCCCATATACATTGCTTTTATGTTATTCATGTTTAATTAAACTCGACATTTCGTGGCTGGGCGAACTCGGAGTTACTCCCCACTGACTGTGGCTTCCGTGTTTATATTTAATGCGGTCGAACAGGTGGTGTTGCATATTTGGGGTACATGGACGAGCTAGCGAGCGAAGTATTTACCTTGGACCTATATTCGGTTCATAGTTTGTATAGTATTAGACACTCTTTTATTTCCGTATTTATACGGGAGATATGTCTCCCGTCTTGTATATTTCTTTTGTAGAATATTAGTTTCGTTTTGTAATGACCTTTTTATTTTATGACACCTTCGGTATGTTTTCTCATATTGTTTATGTATTTAAATTATTTTTTTTCTTTCCGCAAATTTGAGGGTGTCACAGTTGGTATCAGAGCTATTTTGCTCCCGACGCACGTTTGTGTACCCTTGTATAAATAACTTGACCTTAATAAAATAATAAACCGTGAGATAGAAGGGTAAGATGGGTAGATTAGGATTTATGTTGGAGTCTCTTTGTTCTTGCTAAATGATAAGTACTAATCTGTGTTTTAATTTTGCAAGATGCCTCCGAGGATTGACAACACTATTTTAGCAGCTCTTACCGTAATTATCCAAAACCAGCAAAACCAGCAAAACCAGCAGGCTAATCCGATTCCTACTCCTGTTCCTGATCGGGAGAGACACGGGAGTTCTACGTGGGTTGCTTCACAGCTATCGAGGAGCCAAGCCAAAACCTACGATGGCGAAGTTGATCCCGTTAAACTTTCTGTGTGGTTACGGGAGATGGAGAAGAGTTTTTCTCTTTATGATGTCCTTGAAGAGGACAAGGTCCGTCTAGCTTCTCACTTCTTAGCGAAGGAAGCGGATCAGTGGTGGACTCTTTCAGGTCCTACTGCGAAGTTGGAGCCTAATTTCGGGTGGGCTCGTTTCCGTGAGCTCTTGGAAGCGAGGTTTTATCCCGATGAGTTGAGACAACAAAAGTTGAAGGAGTTCATGGATTTTAAACAAGGACTTCTTTCTGTTCAGGAGTTCACTACCAGGTTCAATGAGTTGGCTCATTATGCCACTCGTCTTATTAGGGTAGAGGAAGACAAGGCTTTCTTTTATCTGGGAAAGCTTTCTCCCCAGATAAAGGGGAAGATCAGTAGAGGTTCCACTTCCTTTGTCTCGATCTATAATGATGCCATCTGGGCGGAGAGTTCTATCAGGGAGATTGCCGAGGAAGCTCGTGCTTCTTATGTTGCTCCTAATGCCTTTGGCAAGAGACCTTTATATCCTGTGTCCCGTCCTTCCTTTTCTCCCTCGTTTCCAAACAAGAGGAGAAACTTTCAGAGTGGACCGGCTAATCAGAGAAACCGTCCATTTGTGCCGAGTAACAACAACGACCTTAAGGGTCGTATCTGCTTTACATGCAAGATGCCTATTCACCCGGGTGTTGGCTGCTTCAACAAGCCGTTTGTGTGCTTTATTTGCCAGAAATCGGGTCACAAGGCGAATGTATGTCCGGAGAGGAAGGGTACGGTGTCTACACCGGTTATTTCTGGGAGACCTAAGGGTCGTATTTTTATTATGAGCCGTGCTGAGGCGGATGCCCAACCCGACATTGTGACGGGTATGTTTTCGATTTATGAATTACCGTGTTTAATTCTATTTGACACGGGAGCTTCTTTCTCTTTTATTTCCATGAGGTTATCCGATAAGTTACCGCTTAAAGCTTCAGTAGGAGAAACTACTCCTATATCGTTACCATCCGGAGAAGTATTTTCATGTTCTTATCTTCATTCCGACATTCAAATATCCATAAATGGATCTATTTTTCCGGCGAATCTTTTACGTTTTCCTCTTGAAGAGTTCGATATTATTTTGGGCATGGATTGGTTATCTACTCATCATGCTCGATTCGAGTGCCGTGATCAGAAAATTATTCTTAAAAGTCCTTTGGGTGCTCGTATTTCTTATCAAGGGATTAGAAAGCAAGCTAGTGTGAAGTTAATCTCAGCTATGAAAATGTTTGATGTATTGTAAGAAGGGTCATCAAGCCATTTCTATGTGTAGTGACTATCTGATTCTTCTCTCCTTCTGTGAGGATGTTCAATGTCGAGAATTCCCGATGTATTTCCGATGAATTACCCGGGATTCTCCGAAAGGATGTGAATTACTCTCTTGATCTAGTTTCCTGTGAAACTGGACCAATTGCCAAAGCTCCTTATCGTATGGCGCCTCAGAGTTGAAAGAGTTGAGATCAACTTGGATGAATTGATTGAGAAGAAAGGCTTTATAGGCCTAGGGGCTTCTCAGTGGGGCGTGCGCCTGTATTATTTGTCAAGAAGAAAGACGGTTCTATGCGGATGTGCATTGATTACCGTGAGTTGAACCGTGTTACAATCAAAAACAAATATCCTCTTCCTCGTATTAATGATCTCTTTGACAAGTTACGGGGTGCTTCTACTTTTTCAAAGATTGATCTTAGATCGGGTTATCATCAAATTCCCGTTCGGGAATCAGATATGCCCAAGACTGCTTTTAGCTCGAGGTATGGTCATGTCGAATTCAATGTGATGCCATTCGGTTTGACTAACGCCCCAGCTATATTCATGGATCAGATTTGAATAGTACCTTCCGGGAGTATCTTGATAAATGTGTGGTGGTATTATTGATGACTTCTGATCTTTTCGAAATCTAAGGAAAGACCATGCCGATCACCTTAGAACCCATTTTGAGCGTCCTTCGACGCCAAAAGTGGTATGCTAAGTTCTCCAAATGTGAATTCTGGTTGCCCGAGGTATCTTTCCTTGGTCATGTCATTTCCAAAGACGGTGTTATGGTCGATCCAGCTAAAATTGAGGAAGTTGTGGATTGGAAAAGTCCGAAAAATGTGTCCGAGATTCGGAGTTTCCTTGGTTTAGCGGGTTATTATCGTCGGTTTGTGAAAGATTTCTCCAAATTAGCAAGACCGATGACTCAATTGCTAAAGAAGGAAGCAAAGTATATTTGGACTGATGAATGTGAAATCGCCTTCTTAGAATTGAAGAAGAGATTGACTACCGCACCGGTTCTAACTTTACCAGATGATGAAGCCGATTATGATGTTTATTGTGATGCTTCAAAGCATGGTTTGGGATGTGTCTCGATGCAGAATAGAAAGGTTATTGCTTATGCTTCTCGACAACTCAGGGTTCATGAAGTGAATTATCCGACTCATGATCTTGAGTTAGCAGCTGTAGTACATGCCTTGAAAACTTGGAGACATTATCTCATTGGAGTTCATTGCCGAATTTACACCGATCATAAGAGCTTGAGGTGCATTTTTACTCAGAAGGAATTGAACATGAGGCAGAGACGATGGTTAGAGTTGGTGAATGATTATGATGCTGAGTTGATTTATCACGAGGGAAAAGCAAATGTTGTGGCAGATGCTTTGAGTAGGAAGACTAGTCATTCATTAAATGCTCTAGGTACTTTACCCGATGAACTAGTAACCGAATTTCAGAAGCTTCAGATCCAGTTTGTTGGAAAGGTTTGATTATCTTTGTGCTTACCGCGACCGGATTTTTAATCTTGAGATTCTACTTGTTTAC
>JAIUZE010012596.1:0-14748 GCA_022085475.1 Heliosperma pusillum | reverse complement strand
AACTCAAAAACCGTCACAAGTCCCCAAGTGGGACCCACGGGCTGATTTTGGGCCGAGACACACATGGGCCTGGACTGGGCCCCACGGCCTAGTTTTGGGCTGTTTTGGCCTTTTTATCGATTTTACTAAAAACCGTTTCTAATTATTTCCCGCATGCTTAACATAATTAAACCCCGTCAAAACAACAACATAACAATCAAACATCGACACAACCCAAAGACCAAAACCCGGACCCACCATGAACCAGCCCAGACCGGCCTGGACCGGGCCTGAACCGGCCTGAACCGGCCTGGTTTGGGTCCGGTTCACAGCCCATTTCCGGCCACCACCACCATTCACCCCAAATTGTTTCTTACATGTTTAAATAAATCAAACAACCATGTTAACAACCAATTTAACCATCCAACATACAAAAATCATCATCATGAAGAAATCATAAAAATATAACAAGAACCCTAACATATTTATAAATTCCTACAACATAATAAAATTAACAACCTATCATGTTACTAACTAAAAATCATAAAATCATAATAATATGAACAAAAACTAAAGATGAACCAAAAACTAAAGAAAACAAAAGCTATGTAACATATATCCGTCGAGTAACTCGGAATCGTTACCTTAGCTAGACAAGACAATTAGCACCAAACTAAGAAGTATAAACCAAGAAACCCTCCTACTAATCTTCACCCAAAATATACGAGTCTCCAAACTCGTCTTCAAAATCTTCCCCTATAAGAAAAGACAAGAAAACATTATTAGAACTAAAAATATGAATTTCCAGAATTAAAGTGTTGAAAACGATCTTGACGGAATTGAAATTAAACCATACGTGAAGATGAGGAGCGAAGAGGAGAGTCTAGAAATATAAATTAGGATGGATTTAATTAAGAAACGAAGATTTTATGAAGGTTTTGCTCAAGAACGATGAAGAACAAATGATGAACGACGAAGAACACGAAGAACGATTAAAGAAAGCGCTATTTTGATCTTTATTTGATTTATTGTAAAATGAAAAGTTGTTTGTGAGTAAGGAAGAGTGGGTTGAGCCGTGTAATTATAGGCAAGAATAGATGTCGAGTTTTGAAATTGTTGTTACGTAATTGACTCGCGTTTAATACTTATTTTACGGTAAACGATTAAATATAATTTACGATAAAGTTAATATCAAGATATTATGATATTGTAATGAAAAATAATGAAAATATCTAGGTCTATTAGAGAGCAAAGGAGCCGTGTGATATGGTGACTATCGGATCAGTTTTGTAAACGATTTGCGAAATTTCCGTTAACTGATCGATAAAGTTAATAAATATCTAGATATTTTGATTAGTTTAATCAAAATAAATAAAATATCTATTTGTGAGTGGAAAGCGATGACACGCGCGTGTGACTCATGCCAAAGTCGAGTTTCGATTTTGTTTCGCGCTTTACGATGAGTCGGGAATAGATAAATGACGTTCGGTTAAAACCGTAAACGTTATTCTTTAAATTCCGAATAAATTCAAAATAATTATATTAAATTATGATAAATCTTAATAAATCGAAATAAAAATAAATCAAAAATATTATTTTTTTTTAAATAAAATTTCGGTCTTCATACTTATGAGACGAGTCGGGAAAAGTCAACGGAAGTCAAAGTTACTTGAAAAGTCGAGAAAGTCAAAGATGACTTAAAAGTCAAGAAAAGTTTTCAGGACGACTTTAAAAGTCAAGAAAAGTCGATGACGACTTTTAAAAAGTCAAGGAAAGTCAAAGACGACTTAACAAGTCAAGAAAAGTCAAAGATGACTAAAAACGGTCTTTTCATGAAATCTCTCAGAAATTCCAAATACGAACGCGGAATTTCAAAATAAGACTCGGAACAAAAATTCCTATTTTAAAAACTTAAGTTCTACTGAAAAGTGTTAGTAAATATTTTTACTAGAAAAATTGGTATTTTCGGGTTGTTACAATCACCCCTCCTTTTAAAAAGTTTCGTCCTCGAAACTTAGAAGAAGGAACGTAACATATATGTAGGTCTATTTCAAAGCTGTTAAAATATACTTGTAATAGAAATACATGGTCTTATCAATGGGGCGGAAGATTCTCGTCTGCAGTCAAGAATCTCATCGTCCAAGTCAAAGACTCAAAAGATACAATTTCGCGTCAATTAATGAGAAAACTAGTTATCGAACGTCTCCAATAACGAGTCTCAACACTCCTTGACGGTAAAATACTTGAAATCAATAAAATTTCCAAAAGCTTTTAGTTCAAAAATTCTATAGTAAAGGTAATAACACTACTATCTATACCTAAAATTTCTAACTAAAGCTTCTAATAACCTATCTATACGAGATGATAATTGATAGAAGGAACGAAATATTCGAAAGAATAAATCGAAGAGAAAGAGAGAAAAACAGAGGAATGAATCACCATACTATCTTCCATCTATGACAATTCAAATGTCGATCTCAACTCGACAACACTAACTGCACCAGAATCTAGTCCTCAAGAGAGTGCAATATATCATAAATATTTTCAATCATCAGATTCTTACCAAAATATTTCATAAGCACTACACATCGAGTAAGAACTCCCAATTATTCAAATTCCATCAGAATCTTCTAAGGTCCATCGGTACGGTAAACTCCATAACTAACAACCCATGAAAGATTTATTACGAACTATAATCCTCTTAGCTCCATCAAAACTTTTATTGGAAACCACCATCAAAATATTTATAATTTGGGAAACAATGCCGCTAACAATCCCAAAGTAAAGGAGACTTACTATGAAATCCTTTGATCCAATTTATTCCAAAATTCCTTATCTTAAGTTATTAACAAATAACTTCCTCACCTTCCAAAGTTAAAACACAAATCCTCAAAAGAGATTAGTCACCCAAATCTCATTTTACTTAACTTTTGCCAATCATAGGGCAATGCGACCGTAAATCAATTTATTTATCTATTCCAAACTCTCAATACACCAGTTTTCGCTTATGACGATATTCCTCAAGTTGTGTCATCCAAATCTTAATTCCCCAAAGTATTTATTCTCGTTAGGGTCCAACATTTAACGACAACAAATTCCCAAGTAACATAAAAAAATCATCCAACTTCCTAACCACAACTACAACTATCCTTAAGCTTATTTCGATCCTCAAAAAGATATTGCAACTTCTAGCTTTCATAATCTAGATCCCTAGGAGAGTTTCATCCTAAGTGTATCCTCAAATCCTTATAATCATCTAAACATGGAACTAGCTTAATATGATGGTTAGGTATCATATTCGAAACTCTTATTTACTCCAAAATAGACATATCATACGCATGGTCTTCAAACCAATACTAAACTTCTAAGTCCAAAAGACTAAATCACTAATGAGTTAAGAAGTCATAGCCAATTCCTTCGACCTTATACCATCGAATATCATGAACTATTACTCACAAGTCATGACAAGCATCAAGCTTTACAATTATTAAACATACTTCACCACACCTTCCTCAAGGACACCAACTCTCACCACCATATGGTGAAATTAGATCTATAACACTTTCCTCAAATCACACGTTCATTCTAACAAAACTAATATTCCACAAGATTCAAAGTTCTTCCGACTAAGTATAATATACCTCAAACCGATGGTTATGACATCCATAAAATGTTACAAGAGGGAGGTAAGGATACTAATGGTAAGATGAAGGAACTATTTAAAGTAATTTCCAAGAGGTAAATAGGTGGGAAGAGAAAGAAGCACCTAGATAGAAGGAAGAGGGCATAATACTATAAGGACGAGAGAATTCAAAGATGAAGAAGGAATTCACTTCAATTAGGCTTATGAATCTTCAAATCTTCGGTAGAGGATACTCCGTCTAGGTAACACATATTCCACCATAAGGCGTAATATTGCTCCTAGCAATTTGGCTAGCCACCCAAGCATAGCCTCCTTGGCAATTGTCTTCTTTATGAGGAGGGACCTGGTTGGCAGTAACAACGATCTCTTCTACACGAGGTCCAACCGTCTTCATAAGAAACAAAACAAATTAAGTTACTCCTAACAATTAGCATAAACAAATAGACTACAACTTAATTCCTAATCTACCCATCCTACCCTTCTATCTCACCAGTTTATTATTTATTAAGGTCAAGTTATTTATGCAAGGGTACACAAACGTGCGTCGGGAGCAAATATGCTCTGATACCAACTGTGACACCCTCAAATTTGCGGAAAGAAAAAAAAAATAATTTAAATACATACAAGATACGAATATATAACGAAGGTGTCATTACATAATAAAAAGGTTCGTTACAAAACGAAATAATATTCTACAAAATAAATATACAAGACGGGAGACATATCTCCCGTATAAATACGGAAATAAACTAGTGTATAATAATATACAACTATGAACCGAATATAGGTCCAAGGTAAAACTTCACTCGCTAGCTCGTCCATGTACCCCAAATATGCAACACCACCTGTTCGACCGCATTAAATATAAACACGGAAGCCACAGTCAGTGGGGTGTAACTCCGAGTTCTCCCAGCCACGAAATGTCGAGTTTAATGAAACATGAATAACATAAAAGCAATGTATATGGAAAATACAAAACTTAAACATATATGATATGCTTTTCATGTTATGAAACAAATAACTAACACATAACCTATCATGTGAAAGCTATCATGTGAATCCGATAATAAATTATAACTCGAGGTAGGGAAGCTGGTATGCTGGCTCAGCGGTTACCAGGTAACATGGCCCTGATACACTCAAACCCTAATCAACACGTAATCATGTGAATCAGTTAACAACCGTTAATCCAAACTCTATCAATCCTAGCCGGCTTGCATCTTCACCTTTCTAGAACTCATAGAATCATACATACAACCTGAAGATCATACGTTCCTACAAACAGGCATAAGTTTCTACACCGTCAATAGTCTACTTCTGTAACTCGAGGCTATACCACAAGGTAGGAAAACATCCTAGTCCTAGACTGATCAGACCGAGCGACAACAGCTATTCCGTTCCCCGTCCCATGACATAACCGTCTATGAGAAACTCTACTAGGCGACCCCCTAAGCAGAGATGGCTAGTACTTAATCTGGCTCCAGTCCCAAAATGGATAAGGCAGCCATGCCCCGACTTGGATATAAACCCACCAAGCCGAGACACAAAAGCTATCAAGCAGTGAACTCCATATGCTCGTTAAAGATAGTCCGGGCCTATCAATGTCATGGTCCAAGATACTCATTTAGAATTACAATGGCCGAACCAAACTAATATCTTAACTCAGAGGCTACCTTTAAAACATGGCCAAGATACGACTTAACATGCCATATAACCGTAATTCTCTATGGGTACTTAGTCAACACGACACCAACCATATAATTAAACAGTCACAGGAAAACATCCTATCATGTGACTAATTGCATATCAATAAAATCATATATCATATCGCCTCATATCTATTAAGGCTAATTCATTAATTAAATACAACCATACATGAAGACAAATCCCCGACCCGAGTCCCGCGACGGGTCATCAGTCAAATCGGGGCTGACTAGATCTTAGTTTGTCCAAACCCGTTGGATCAAACCGGCTAGAAACAGAGTCTTTATCACATAGACATAGACATAAAAATCAACATATTCAATACATGTTATTTTATTAACTTCTAACATGTGAACTATTATATTATAACAAAACCCCGTTTGACTTAACTAATAGCCAATTAAACTCCGATCTCGTCTTATAATTTCTAACATGTGAGAAATAATAATTTTATGAAAAACCTTTTTAATTTAAATATTTTACTTATTAATATTTCCCACTTGCTAAATATTACAAAACGCGATAAAAATGACGATAACTCAAAAACCGTCACAAGTCCCAAAGTGGGACCCACGGGCTGAGTTGGGCCGGACCCACATGGGCCTGATTTGGGCCCTACGGCCTGATTTGGGCTAAAGTGGCTGTTTTGACAATTTTAGTAAAAACCGTTTCTAATTAATTCCCGCATGCTTATCATAATTAAAACCCGTCAACACAACAACATAACAATCAAACATCGACACAACCCAAAGACCAAAACCCTGACCCACCAATGACCAACCCAGACCGGCTGGACCGGCCTGGACCGGTCTGACCAGCCTGAACCGGCCGGTTCAGCCACCACCATAACCGGCCACTTCAATGGCCACCCCAACAACCACCCCAAATTAATCCTAACATCATTTTAATTAACAACATCCATTTTTAACATCCAATTCAACCCTCATGCATACAAAAATCATGATTATAATTAAATCATACTAACATGTTTAGAACACTAACATATTAAAAATTCCATACAACATATAAATCATACTACTTAACATGTTACTACTAAAAATCATTAGTAACCATAATATGAACTAAAACCTAAGAAACTAAGGCTATGTGACATTAATTCGTCGAGTAAAACGGAATCGTTACCTTAGCTAGCCAAAATCACTTAGCATCAAAATATGAGAAATATATAAATAAGAAAACCCTTCTACTAGTCTTCACCCAAAATATAAGAGTCCCCAAATTCGTCTTCCAACTCTTCCCCTATAAGAAATAACAAGAAAAACAATTATTAGAACTTAAACTAAATTTTCCATAATTAAATGTTGAAAACGATCTTGACGGAATTGAAAATAAAACATACGTGAAGATGAGGAGCGAAGAGGAGAGGCTAGAAATATAAATTAGGATGGATTTAATTAAGAAACGAAGATTTTATAAAGGTTTTGCTCAAGAACGATGAAGAACGGTTGATGAACGATGAAGAACACGAAGAACGATTAAATAAAGTGATGTTTTGATCTTATTTTGATTTGTTGTAAAGTGACAAGTTGTTGGTGAGTGGAAAGTGGAGTTGAGCCGTGTAATATAGGCCAAATAAAGGTGTTGAGTTTTGAAATTGTTGTTCCGTAATTGACTCGCGTTAAATAATTATTTTACGGTAAACGATTAAATATAATTAACGATAAAGTTAATTATAACAAATATCTAGATATTATGATTATTGTATCCAACAGTAATGAAAATATCAAGGCCATTAGAGGACTTTTGAGCCGTGTGGTATGGTGAGCAACGGGTCTGTTTTTGCTCGATTTGCGTACGTTTCGTTAACTGATCGATAAAGTTGAAAATATCTAAGATATTCTTATTAGTTTAATCAAAAGAATTAAACTATCTCATGTGAGGGGAAAACGATGACACGGGCGCGTGACTCATGCCAAAGTCGAGTTTCGATTTTGTTGCGCGCATTACGATGCGTCGGGAATAGTTAAATGACGTTCGGTTAAAACCGTAAACGTTATTCTTTAAATTCCGAATAAATTCAAAATAATTATATTAAATTATGATAAATCTTAATCAATCTAAATAAAAATAAATCAAAAATATTATTTTTTTAAATAAAATTTCGGTCTTCATACTTATGAGACGAGTCGGGAAAAGTCAACGGAAGTCAAAGTTGACTGAAAATTCGAGAAAAGTCGAAGATGACTTAAAAGTCAAGAAAAGTTTAGGACGACTTAAAAGTCAAGAAAAAGTCAATGACGACTTTAAAAAGTCAAGGAAAAGTCAAAGACGACTTAAAAGTCAAGAAAAGTCAAAGATGACTAAAAACGGTCTTTTCATGGAATCCCTCAAAAATTCCAAATACGAACGCGGAATTTCAAAATAAGACTCGGAACAAAAATTCCTATTTTAAAAACTTAAGTTCTACTGAAAAGTGTTAGTAAATATTTTTACTAGAAAAATCGGGTATATTTCGGGTTGTTACATCTATACTAGTGATAATTAAATAAAACTTGTGCAAGCAACCACTATTTTTTCTCATTTCGCATTTGTTTGGACTTTTCAACTAATTTCTTTTTTGGTTTCCGTGTCAAACATAGATTCTCCAAACGTCGGGTTCATTTCGCTTCGCAAGGGATCCAATGCATCTAAATCTCCCCGAATCTACACAATAACACACAGAATCTACACAATAACACACAAAAGCGATAGTATCGACATTCCAATTTCCAACATATATCATCAATATCACACTAAATACACATGAAAACCGAGACAATTAAGCATCTCGTGGTATAAAAATATGTATATAAATTATAGGGATAATTCCCATGGTACCCCTAAGTTTTGAACAAATTCACGTGATACCCAAGTTTTTAGGAATGTGTCCATGGTACCCCTCAACTTTCCAAACTGCGCACCATCTACCGTCTGGGGTTAACTCTGTCAAATATTGTTAACGGCAGAAAATTGTCTTGACTTATTGACTTTTGGGGGGAAAAATTAATTAGGGCAACAACTTTTTAAGTTTTACAACTAACTATTACTTGCACCAAATACCCCTGAGATTTGAGATATGTACACAATATACCCCTGATAACTTGTAACGACTAGAAAAACTTATCCGTTGGGCTGATTTATTCCATTTAAAGAGAGTGGGTGTTAACAAAACATTAAGAACACTACTAAAAACACATTCATACTAGCATGGAAACATCCAGTTCAAGATCAAGTTCAAAAGGAGTTCAATTAGATAACAAAAATTGTCCTAATTGCAAAAAAAAATTCAACATAAGGTCTGTTGGACCTATTTTATAGTTTTGACAATGACAAGGATTTACTTGATAATGTGCTTTAATTAATATATCATATGCATGTAATTGTGTGCTTTAGTCTTATTATAGCTAACAACAATTACAAGAAAGGATATCAAAGTTATAGGAGCTTAAAACATAACTTTGAAGATTTCTGTGAGACAAAGTTATAGGAGCTTGAGGTATAACTTTGAAAGTTCATATGCAAAGTTATAACTACTTTGGTTATAACATTGAAGAAACAATTCAAGCAGGATCTACTTGAAATAACACAAGACTCAAGATGGAGGGTCTTTGTGATCAAGATGAAGAGATGATCCATATACTGAAGAGCTTTGTCAAGATTAGATAGTATAGGTCGTCATTCGGTAATTATTCTATTAGAGTGATTTTATGTTTGTAAAGTTATAACTATTTCACTTATAACTTTACATACTAATTTCAAAGTTATAGATATTTCACCTATAACTTTGGATGATAAAGTTGATGCATGATTTTGGAAATAAATGTTTTAAATGTTTTCAAAAGGAGAAAGAGTATTTTTATATTTATCAAAAGTTTTAATAGATAATGTATTTGTGATATTCTATTGGTTAGTAATAAAACTTGTGAGTTGTTATGCTACCTAGGGTTTCTAATACATTCTTTCTCACTTTGTTGTTAACCTAATAAGCCCACCTAGTGATTGTACCACCTAGGGTTTCGTGAAACCTAGGGTTTGTGCCTCCTAGGGTTGCGTGCTCATAGGCAAACACCTAGGTTTGTGCCTCCTTGTTTGCATCAACCTAAGATTCTAATAATATCTTTACAACAATATTTTGAGATATTAAAGATAAATATATTTCTTAAAAAGAACGATAGGGTTTTACATTTTATATCTCCTATGCTTCTACTATAAATACTTCTTTCATCTTAATCATTCACAACGACTTTATATATAATTGAGAGAATTTTACAAACGGTTTTTAAAACAAACTTTGAGCAAAATATTTATTATTTTTATTGTTTGTTTTTTGAAAAAGTCGTGCATCAATTATTATCAATCGCTCGCGTGAAATACGTTATTGGATAGTAGTACATCACATAATCTTACTTATTCTTTAACGAGAATCCTTGTGAGTTATATTTTACTTTCTTATTAATGTAAGATAGTATAGAGTATTTAGTGATACTCACCTTGAGTTATAATCATAGTTGATTATACGAGTGGGCTGATAATTTTTGTAATCCGTAGAAAGATACTAAAGATTATTAATCGAGAATAATGGACGTAGGTTTCGATTTGTGAAACTAAACCACTTCAAAAATCGCTTGTGTCTCTCTTTACTTTTTGTTATTTCGTTACTTGCATATTACTTTGATTAATTAATTAGTTGATTTTAATCAATAAAATTAAATAAATAATTACATATCAAAAGTCGAGAAAGTGGGGCTAGTTTTTAATACTCAATTCACCCCCCTCTTTCGTATTCGATCACCCCTCAAGATTGTACTACAAATGTGATGAATGTGAATGCTTTCATTGGTGCAAACAGAATAATGAAGACAGTGGAGATGAAGGTCAACAAGTTCATATTGCCATACAAGAGTTGAAGAAGAAGTTCAAGGAACAAACAACTATTATTTGTGACTTAAAAAGAGAATTAGTAGATTTATCTAAAATATTTCAATTTAGTTTGAAAACATTTATAATAATGTATATGTTTCTAGTCTATATTATAATCAAATAAGTGTACTAGCAATGTAATATCAAAATTGAAGATTTATGCAAGCTTAAAACTACTTTCATGCATTATAAATACTGTCATTCGAGAGTTTTGCCCAAAACGTTACAACAGCAGACCAAACTGACTTATCAAGTTCATTATTTAACTAGAACTATTATCCAAAAACTAAACAACCTGACTGATTTATACTGATTAAAGTTCACCCTTCAACAGCCCAAATATTGGCAATCTAACAATCTATGCATTTCATCATCAAATAACCCAAAAAAATCTTACTTAGAAGTTGGACTTGACATTACAAACATAATTGATGTTTATAATGTCGATTAAAACTCCTACAAAAACTTTTACCCAAAGCTTTCATTATTAGTTTGACATTAAATAAAAGTTTCCTTAATAAATTGTTACCACAATTACTTCTCAATCAAATTGGAGGTTGATTTGTTGAAATTGATGCACCGTTTCTCCTTCTTTTCTTTGCTGTTGGGCCACCTTGGCATGATCTTGCATTGTGTCCTAAAGACTTGCAAATAGAGCATGTGATGGTGGTAGACCTTTTACCTATCATTCTCTTGAGTTCATCATGCCTTCTCTTCCTTTGTCTAGCTGGCCTTCCTTTTGCTCTCTGTTGCAGTGGTGGTAGGACCATAGGGATCTGAAACTCGGGCCATTTCTCCTTATCACGCATAGGGTGAAAGATATTGTTATAACTTAACTTATAGCACATCCCAGAGAAGTAGGCATTCACAAATTCCATTGGTTGTTGTTTGTTGTGATAGATGGCCTTGCATGTATGCTTACATAGTAACCCAGTCACGTGCCATTCCCCACATAAACATGTTTCAGTTGTCAAGTTAACTGGAAAAGCAGTTGTGGTACCTTCCACCACCTCATATTCTCCACTTCCTGCCTTTATTACTCTACAATGCCTTGAATCTGAGCAGTTAGACTCAATCACATTATTTGCATAGGGGGTTGGACCATAGGGTTGTATAGCCTCAGCCTTATTAATTATTTTAGCTATCTTGGCCATAAAATATTGTCTGATGCCTTCCATCAAGACAAGATTAAGACAAGAACTGGTTTATTCCTCAATTCATTAATCAACGCATTAAAAGACTCCACAAAATTTGAGGTATTATGATCACAAGCAACAAGTGGATCAAATTGATGTTTAGACCACTGCTGGGGAACTTTGGACAAGTAATCAACAACTTCTTTAGAATGCCTGCCTATACGTGGCATTGCTTTATTGAAGACAAATTTTGAAGTTGTATTAGCAGCCATCCAAAACAGATCATGATAGGCCACTACAAAACGAACTCGGGAAACTGACGGAAAAAATCTGTTAGAATCACCAAAATTCCGTCAGTAAAGTCAAATACTGACGGAAATTCCATCAGTAACGTATGTCACTTCAAATGGTAATGCAAATTTGACCTCTGACGGATTTTCCGTCAGTAAACCAATTTAGTGACGGTTTACTGCCGGATGATTCGTCGAACAATTTAAGGTCAAAGTCAAGATAATATTGACTGTCGGGACGGAAATTCCGTCAGTAAAGTCAACATCATATTGACTTTACTGACGGAAATTCCGTCAAGGCAGTCAACATAATATTAACCTTACTGACGGAATTTCCGTCAGTAAAGTCAAGATGATGTTGACTTAACTCAATGTACCAGTGGCTAGAAACAGCAGCCTGATGTCCAGCCACAATGCGTATATTGCATTGTTTTAAACGGTGAAAATTTCAAGAAAACCTGTAATACAGAAAATACATTCGTCGACCGCAAAATCGTAATTCATACTCACGTCGACCGCATGAGCGGGAATCAACAAAAGGTAACAAAAATAAGGCGGAAGATCGATAGAAATTGGAAAAAAAATCCATTACATAAAAAGTTAAATAAATTCATACAACTTTCTTATAAACTTACAAATTCAACCAATTCACTAACTTAGACAAAAATAATGTCTTTGACATAATCACTAACTTAAGTAGATGATAAATTACTAACCTAAGGGGGTAACGGAACCCCGTCCAAAGCCGTGCTCGTCGTCCGCATTGTCGTGTCTTCGATGTGGAGGAGGAAAATGGCACGAGCCCGGGGGAAGAAACGCCATCAACGCCGTTTGCATGGCGGCCATTTACTCGGCTTTGCTCTCCATTTGTTGTTGATTGGACCGTACTTGTGCTTCAAAGGCAAGTCGGGCAGCTCGCTCATTTTCTTGTTTATTCGCAAGTGCACTCAATTGCTCCTTCATTTGAGCATTTTCAGTTGTGAATCGAGTTTAATCAGTAGGATTGTAAGAGAAAGATGTGCGTGCACTTTTGTTGCAAGGTGGATCATACCACACTTCTTTCCCCTTCTTTCCAATCCCGAATAGCCTAGACTTCTTACCGAATCCCTTTGCAGCTTTATAGTATGCATGGAACTCGTCTGGGGTCTCGCCAGTTGGCGTTGGCTGACTCATCTCTTCGGTGTAAGCTTCCTGAAAAAAATAGTATAATTAAAAACATTAAGTGATAAAAACAAAACAAAGGAAATAAATAGTATTAAAGTTGGATCTAAAAAAAACTCCTTAGCAATAATTAGACAAACTTACGTTTGTCTCAGCAGCTCTAGGATTAACCCACTCGCCCTTCTTGTTTTTCTTTGTCTTCTCAAACAACCTGTACGGCGTAGGATCAACCTGAAAGTAGTATAAAAACATTAAGTGATATATCGGCAATATTAATCCTTCATAATAAGCAATTTGTGAAGGAAAAAATAAAGAAATTACCAATTCTTTAAATGCATCGGAACAACTCTTCCGGCCTAGAGTATGGGTGCCTAAAGCTTTCTCGCCACCCGATCGTCTATTTACCTTGGTTATGTTGGACTTCTTGGCAAATTCGGTATCGAGCCCTTTTTCTAATGGTTTTCCACTAAGATACATGCACCCAATCTGGCCTTTTTTTGTTATATTTGAGGCCACCGAAAAGTGAGGTAATCTGCCTCGTGACCTGTTTCTACCATTTGGGCTTTGGGTCGTAGTTCAGATCGACCGAGTTTACATGATTCTATTTCATCATAAACAACTTGTTAGAATTGCTAAAATCGTACATCATCACATTTTGAATGAAAACAATTACTTTTTAGTAATAGATAGAACCGTAATAAAATATAACTGAAAGTATTCGTACATCCGCCTACACTAGTAATGGCTCGCTTCACTCTATTTGGTGAAGTACTCCCGGCCGATGGTACGATTGAAAGACCAAGTAACGTATTGCTTGATCGGCTTGTCATCCCACCTGAAAAAGATACATATTAGAACTAACGCAATAATAAAAGTTATAATAAAAGTTAGCGTAAAATTTATAATAAAACAAAGTTAGCGACAATAAAGTTTTCTATATATGAGACACTTACCAATGGCCTATGTCAGGATTGCGAGTCAGAATAACCCGCGTCCCCTCTTGTTGCGTAGTCAGCATCGTAACCTGCTCCTGCTCCTGCTCGCCTTCTCCTCGTTCTCCTCCTCATCAGCAGGACGAGATCGACTAGTGTTACCTATGAGCTGGTTTATAAACCCACCTATCATAAGTAAAAGCTATATACAATGGAAATTGTTAGGTAGTTCAATATATAAAAACCGTGAGTAAACCTTTTGAATTATAATGCAAAGTTTCAAATTTGATTGTATTTTGACTAAATTCATACTTTTTTACAAATATATTATCGTCACTAATTTAGAATTACAACGTGTGACCCTCACTATCACTATCACTACAAATCAACAAAGTTTCATCAACTGAAAAAAGTTTCCACTTCTTGACTTTCTTCATCTTCATCGTCTTTTTTCTTTTCTTCACCGATGTCCTTGTCATACTCCCTTTAACCCCTTTCAACAACCACTTCATATTCATTCTCACTCTGTGTCTCTTCCACCAAAATTGGTGACATTGACTGACTACTAACAACCACATCTTCTTGGAAGACAATTTTGTCAACATGAGCATCAACATGCGATCTTGACTTGTTTTTAAAAACTGCGGACCATTGATTATCTTTCTTAGTGGTTGGATAAGGAGCATAACACACTTGATCGACTTGAAAAGCTACCATGAATGGGTTATGTCCTCGAAGTTTCTTTTTTAAGTTTACATCGACAAATCCGTATACCTTATGGATACTAACTCCTTGTGGGGAATTATCAAACCAATCACATTTAAACAATATGACCTTATAAATCCTGTGCTCGGTATAATAAGAAAGCTCAACTACTTCATTAAGGGTTCCGTAGTAGTCCAACCCTTCAGTAGAACTCACACAAACCCCATTGGTTATAGTAGCTTTCGGAACATCAACTCCCTCTTTAAAAGCAAGAAATT
>JAIUZE010012593.1:0-50815 GCA_022085475.1 Heliosperma pusillum | reverse complement strand
CTAGGATGTTTTCCTACCGTGTGTATAGACTCGAGTTACAGTCGGACTATTGGCAGTCTAGGAACTTATGCCTGTTTGTAGAAGTATTGGTCTTTCATGTTTGTTTGATTCTATGAATCTTAGAAGGTGAGATGCAAGCCGGCTAAGGTTGATAGAGTTTGGATTACCGGTTGTTAACTGATTCACATGATATTATGTTTGATTAGGGTTTGAGTGTATCATGGCCATGTTAACGGTAACCTCTGAGCTCGCATACCAGCTTCCCTACCTCGTGTTATAGATTAATAACAGTTTCACATGATAGCTTTCATATGCTAGGTTATATGTTAGTTATTTGTTCATAACATGAAAAGCATATCATATTTGTTAAGGTTTTGTATTTTCCATATACATTGCTTTTATGTTATTCATGTTTAATTAAACTCGACATTTCGTGGCTGGGAGAACTCGGAGTTACTCCCCACTGACTGTGGCTTCCGTGTTTATATTTAATGCGGTTGGCAGGTTTGTGATGCATACTTGGGTACATTGACGAGCTAGCGAGCGAAGTATTTACCTTGGACCTATATTCGGT
This sequence comes from Heliosperma pusillum, assembly GCA_022085475.1. NCBI lineage: Eukaryota > Viridiplantae > Streptophyta > Magnoliopsida > Caryophyllales > Caryophyllaceae > Heliosperma > Heliosperma pusillum. The sequence goes on along the minus strand of JAIUZE010012593.1, from coordinate 50,241 downwards.
TCTTAGGATTGTATATTATTATACACTCTTTTATTTCCGTATTTATACGGGAGATATGTCTCCCGTTTTGGATATTTCTTATGTATAATATTATTTCTTTTTGTTATGAACCTTGTTTGTTTAAGATACCTTTGTTATGATGAATATATTTAATAGTAGGTTCCGGTTTTAAAATTTACCGATTTTCACTAAAGTGAACCTATTAGAAACGTATTTTCATCTTTTATTTATTTAAATTATTTTTTTTCTTTCCGCAAATTTGAGGGTGTCACAGTGTATCCTTATTGCTTGGATGTATGTGTTAGTGGGGATATGATGACGTTGTTGGGAGTTAAACGCAATGCGTTGATCGACCGGCCCGTCAAATGTCGTATCATTGCAAGGTGGTGTCATTGCATGTAGCGTACCGCTTGATTATGATTCTTGTGCTCTTTATGACTCTTACGTGTAGTTTGACCGAATTTGGGGTACTCGGCTTTTGCGTTCGACCGAGTCTTGAATGCGAAATGTTTATCGCATGTCGAATCGGAACACGTTTATTCCGAGAGTCTGGCCAGGTTTAGACTAGGACCTCATTATTATTGTCGTCCTACCGGGAGGAAATGAGTTTCATATACGAAACGTTTATCGTTTATGGTTTAGGGAAATGTTTATCCCGTGGACGTGTTTTGATCATTCTTGTTATGTACATGGTGCTAGTGCGTGTCATTAACCGTGAGAGAGTATGTTACAATAGTCGTATGTTTGGATGGATGCCTATATGTTGACTCTTTCTGACCGATGGATGACTTGGCGTGGTTTGTATGTCGAGTCTATATCTTATCAAGTATATGCCACTAACGGTGAGATGTAAGCCCTAGTGAGTATATAGTTGGCTTAGGGTGTCTTCCCCGAGCCTGTCTATAGTCTGATGCTTACAGTTTTGTACTTCATGAGCCTATATCTTAATATATTGAAATGCTTATTTATACTTCTCTTAATTCACACACACACACACTCACACACACACACACACACACACACACACATATATATAAGTATTCTTCTATATGTTTATTACCGTTTAAGTATGTTGTTTGTGATATGGCTGGGAGAACCCGGAGTTACTCCCCAGTGACTGTGGCGTTTATGTTTCATGAATGAACAGGTTGCTTGGCTGAATCTTTGCTTGGTTTTGGGTTCGGGTATGAGCTAGCGAGTGTTGGACTTGACGATTCACCCATAGACGTTCCTAGCTAGTTTACTAAACAACTTTTATGTTTGATTACGTTTTGAGAGACTGTGTCTCTTTTTAGTATTTTATACTTTAGTTGGTATTTATCCGACATTCCTCGTATTCTTCATTCGCCATGTAAAAAGTTTCAAAAATATCGTCTTTTCTGCTATTTAAATTGCATGCTTGTTATATTTTATTTCCGCTATCGCGAGGGTTGTCACACAATTTCCCAACCACTCGACACTAATGTAAAATTTATACTAAATGCACGATAAATTTTCAGTTCAAATCTAAAATCTTCTTTATACTTCAACTATTACATGACCAATTAAAATTGTTAAACAGAAAGTAGAGAGATTTTATTGCTTTACTTAAATATTACTCTGTATTTTTAAAAGTTAATTTTAGAATGCGTTAACTATTTAATATAAAACTAAATCTATGTTAACAATTGTTTTATAACAACTTCTGAAATAGTATACCCGTGCAATTTGCACGGGTTTAAGACTAATAAGTAATGAAATATGAAGGACTACCAATTAGTGGACATCTGTCATTATTGATGCATTTTTTTTTACCCTTGAAGAAAAGGAAAAACATAAAATTTCTAGTAGATATTGTCACAACACCACATAAGTGAGTCCACATATCTTAGGTGAGTACGTCCCGCGAATCTTCACCCTTAGATCTTACACAAATCAATGGCTGAGATGAATCCTACCTCATACTATATAAACTTGCAATTCTATTCTAACAACTCATAACTCAATCTTATTTTCTCTCTCTTCTTTCACTCTCTCTAAACAAACAACGTTCAATCTTTTTTCTCTCCAGTAACTCAACTCCCCTAAATTTTCAAACCTAATTATATTCTCTCAAGTTTTGTTCTCCTGGAACATAAATTCTTTCAAAATATTCAAATCTAATGTTAATTTTTGATTAAGGAATCATTCAATTGAAAAATTCAATCGAACTCGTGTATCTGAATATTCGATTGATTGCATAATTTCAATCGATTTCGTGATAATTTCTCGTTGATTTTCGAACTTAACATATGAATTTTTGTACGATTCGATTGAAAGTTATGCGAAATTATGTAAGATTTTGATATTCAATCTGATATTGTATATGCTCATATTGTTATTGTCGATTGTTCATGCGATTAATACCGATTGTAATATTTATAGTAATTCTGCAAAAAAAAAAAATAGGGTTATGACATGGTGAAATTGAGCAGCAATTTTAATTCGTGTTTTGTTAATTTACGATTATTTATGTAATAATTTGCGATTATATGAATTTTTAAATCGTATTATAATCTCATGTTTATATTGTTCGATTTCGGATTTATGTATGTGTTCATAATGTTTGACAAAAATTTAAGGTTATGATATTGTAAAATTCATAACTGGATGTGTTTTTAGAAAAAAATTGGAGGTATGCAGCGGCGATTAGTTAAGCTAACCGCAATATTATTATTGTAATATTGTTACTGTGACAATAATACAGTAACATGTGAACTGCAACTGAAATATTGAACTGAAATTGAAATGTTGTACAACATTGTATAGTTGATAGTAATGGTTATAATCGTGTTACAGTAACATTTCAATGTGTTACAGTTGAAAGTCCATAAACCTTAATTAGACTCCTCTAATTAGTTGCTAAATTACTTGTTAATTTAGTATTTAATGATCTATGTAACATGCATGCAAATATAAAGACATTTATATAAAAGAAGAAATTTCCTCATATTGATATGGAAAATATATGGGCACAACAAGAACTCCTTCTTGTTGTTCTTGAGCTATAATATGGATGAACACAAGTAATCTCCAAACTAGAAGATCTCCTCTAAGTTGCACCAAGATGAACCCAAATAATCTACTCTTATTATTAACTAGATAATAAGATAGATATTATACTACTAATATTAGAATATATTACTACACTAGTAATACTTAGTAAATATTAGTATTTGAGAGTTTTTAGAGAGAAGATGAGTTTTTGAGAGAAGTATGAAAAACAAGCATGAATGAACAAATGAAATGAACAACCATATTGCCCTTATAAAGGCAATATGGCCGGTCCATATGAGCATCACAAGGCTCTCATTTTGCTTATTTTAATCACATGCATTAGGGTGGAGTGTTGTAGTATAAGTGATGATTATATTCTACTTGTTATGTCACTTTCAATTAAGAACTAAAGAGTGTAAACAAGAGCAACAATAATCACCATGTAACTAGAAATCTAACCGGTCACAATGGCCTAGTTTGGTCCATTTTGATTTTTTGATATTTGTCTCACAAATACTTATTGATCATATGGTTAATTATCTTGTATAATTAAGTGTTAATTTGATCATATAACAATTATATGACTCAATTAAATAAATAATATGTACTTAACATTTTAAGTAATATTTTACCATTATATCAATATATAATGGGTCCCACAATGCTTGGTTAATTTATTTTACAACTCCTTGTAAATATAATTAACTAATTACCTCTATCTCAAAACCTCAACTAATTTAGTAATTTAACGATTAATTACTAAGTTAAATCTTATTTAATCGTATTAAAATAAGATATAAATTTATTAGTCAATTATCGCATAATTGAAAAATAAGTTTAATCGAATTTGAGTTCTTAACTCAATTTCTAACAATTAACTCTCGTACAGATCGAATATATGTAATGTACTAATTAACTGTATCGTATACAAATAATTAGTTACTATTTGGATTTCATCCTTTAGGTGTGACCGAAATGGATCAGTTGATCACCGCCGTCAAACGACAATAACGTCAAACTCTAGTTAGCCAACCGTTATTGATTTACGTTAATCAACTGACTAATCATATATATAGTCAATAATTATCCCAATTATATTCCATAATAAGATTTATTATGTGGCGCACTATTGTGGAGGACACCTACTCCAACAATCTCCCACTTGTCTGACACAATTGTGCGTCACCGATTCTCTTGTCTCTTTATCACATCTCCCACTCAATGCAAGGTGTCTTTCAGGTCGCACTTGCGATTGACAATATCTAGAGTGGTTTTCTCGATAGGGAGAGTAACTGTCTGACCGGAAACTCTACCATAGATCTCTTTCCGAGCGTGGCCACGCATTTACAGTAACTTCTCCTCGAGTGGCCTAAAGATGTTTTTTTTTACCCAACGTGGGTGGACAATTCCCGTTGATCCATCTACACTGTATAATGCAGATCACCATGATCCAGAAGAAGTCCATCGGCCTCCTTTTACGGCACGACCTAGAACATCAACCAAAACCAATCGAAACTGCACCGACTCAGATAGACGGTCGCCAGTCAAAAGAATCGACTTATAGGAATAAGATAGAAGACCCTGCCACGACCAGGCATCAAATAATTGATTTAAGGGTCTCTACAATGTCACTGTCCGACAGAGTGTCATACAATCTGTCTATGTAAACGACCAGTCATCTCCATGACCCCATGGTGCTGAACCAACCATCGATCGACTTACAATCTAGTCATTTCGAGACGTCACCTCATTGAGTGACTAGGGACAAAATATTAAGTTCGTCCTATTCACTTGAATAGGGTCCAACAATCTATTCGGATAAACAAAGTATTAAATTTAGTCAAACTAAATAAAAGAGTTTAAAATAAAACTCGAACAATGAATGCCATTATATATGAAATAATTAATACAACATTCAATTATTACATATTACATATCTAAAGGAATTCCGGCACACACTCAACGTCTCAATCCATTGTGACGACAATGACCATCCATTCTCGCCCTTTGATAAGGCTTGGTTAAAGGTCAACATGTTGTCATCTGTCCCAACCTTACAAATGTCAATTCCTTTCTTCCACGTACTCTCTAATTACTTATATTTTCTAATACATGTTCCTAAGACTTGTACTAGACTTGGGCCGCTTTGGCCTGAAAATAGCCCCACTGTTATCACAATAAATTGTGATAGGATCTTTGGCAGTAGGGACTACTGTTAGTCCTTCCAAAAATTGCCGAATCCACACAGCTTCCTTTGCAGCTTCAGACGCTGCAAGGTACTCTGCTTCTGTTGTAGAATCCGTTGTAACACTTTGCTTGAAACTCTTCCAGCAAACAGCTCCTCCATTCATCATATAAACGTAGCCGGATTGGGATTTCATATCATCCCTATCTGTTTGGAAACTGGCATCGGTGTAACCCTTTACACGTAACTCAGTCTCGCCTCCAAACACTAAGAACGAATCCTTGGTCCTTCTCAAGTACTTAAGGATGTTCTTTACGGCTATCCAGTGACTCTCACCTGGATTTTCTTGGTAACGACTTGTCATGCTCAAAGCATATGCAACATCGGGACGAGTGCACATCATAGCATACATGATTGATCCAACAGCAGATGCGTAAGGGATCAATTTCATGCGTTCAATCTCCTCGGGTTTCGTAGGGCACTCTGACTTGCTCAAAGTGATCCCACTTCCCATAGGAATAAAGCCTCTCTTAGATTCTTTCATGTTGAACCGATCAAGAATCTTATCAATATAAGTCTCTTGACTTAATGCTAGTATCCTTTTAGATCTATCCCTATAGATCCGGATACCTAAGATGCGCTGGGCCTCTCCTAAGTCTTTCATTTGGAAATGTTTTCCTAGCCACTCCTTTACAGAAGTGAGCATTGGAATATCATTCCCAATGAGTAGTATGTCATCTACATACAAGACTAGAAAAGTTACTTTACTCCCACTAAACTTCATGGATAAACACGGTTCCTCGACGCTTCGAGTGAAACCATTTTGTTTAATTACATGATCGAAACGATGATTCCAACTCCTGGATGCTTGTTTAAGACCATAGATGGATCTCTTAAGCTTGCATACCTTCTTAGGGTTGATGGATCCACAAAACCTTCAGGTTTGTGTCATGTACACTTCCTCTCTAAATCCTATTCAAGAAGGACGGTTTTGACATCCATTTGCCAATCTCATAATTATGAAATGCGGCAACCGCTAAGATAATCCTTATGGTCGCACATGGCGCTGGGCGAAGGTTTCGTCATAGTTGACCATGAACTTGGGGAAACCTTTTTTGCCCCATCCTTTAAGCTTTGTAAACATCATTATGTTTATCTATGCCACTTTTGATCTTATAGATCCACTTACACTGAAGAGGTCTTACCTCCTTAGGTACATCAACCAAGTCCCATACTTGATTGTCGTACATAGAATCCATTTCGGATTGCATGGCTCCTAGCCATAGCTTTGAGTCGGGACTATAAATGGCTGCTTTGTAGGTAGTAGGTTCGTTACTTTCAAAAAGTAGCAAATTATAGTCATCACCTTCCTCTATAATACCAAGGTATCTATCAGGTTGATGACTAATTCTACTTGACCTCCTAGGTTCCGAAGGAATAATGACCGTACCAGACGAAGAGGGAACGTTTTCCTCGTCATCCTTTTCGGTTTGTGGCTCTTGGACTTCATCAAGTTCAAATTTTCTCCCACTCTGTCTTTTAGAAATAAAATCATTTTCTAAAAAGACTGCATCACGAGACACCAACACTTTGTCCTCGTGTTTATTGTAGAAGTAATAAGCACGTGATTCCTTTGGATATCCTACAAAAATACATTTGTCAGATTTGGGTGCGAGTTTATCGTCAGACTTATTCTTAACAAAAGCCTCGCATCCCCAAATTCTCATAAATGACAAATAAGGGACTTTTCCTGTCCATATCTCATATGGAGTCTTGTTTGCCGCTTTAGTCGGGCTTCGATTTAGTGAAAATATTGCAGATAAGATAGCAAAACCCCAAAAATAATCAGGAAGCTCGGTTAGACTCATCATAGATCGAACCATATCTAATAAAGTTCGATTTCTCCTTTCGGATACACCGTTTAATTGAGGTGTTCCAGGAGGAGTCCATTGTGATACTATACCACAATCTTTTAGGTGTGAATCAAATTCATTGTTCAAGTATTCACCACCACGATCGGATCGTAGGGTTTTAATCGTTTTATTCAATTGGTTTTCTACTTCATTTTGAAATTCTTTGAATTTTTCAAAAGCATCACTTTTATGCCTCATCAAGTAGACATATCCATATCTACTCAAGTCGTCGGTAAAAGTAATGAAGTAGTGATAACCACCTCTAGCTCGGATAGTCATTGGACCGCATACATCCGTATGTATAAGTCCTAATACTTCACTTGCTCGTGTCCCTTTTCCCGTAAACGGAGCACGAGTCATCTTGCCTAGAAGACAAGATTCGCATACGCCATAAGGTTCGTAATCGAATGTTTTGAGTACTTTAGATGAAACAAGTCTCTTATGCGTCGTTTTATGTGCCCTAAACGACATCCAAAGGTATGATTGATTAGTTCACCGTTTTGAGCTTCTTGTTTAGTACAGCAAGACCTTTTGCACTATCTAAAAACCATAATACCTCCAATAGATGCCTGCCATAACCCATTCATTGTAAGTGTAAAAGTAACAACAGTTGGTCTTAATCAAATGAAAAAACCTTCCATGTCTAACACGGAAATGGAGATAATGTTCTTGGTAAGAGTTGGAACATAATAGCAATTATTTAAATACAACTCTAAACCATTAGACAAAAGAAGAACGTAGGTGCCCACGGAAACTGCGGCTACCTTAGCTCCATTTCCCATGCGTAGGTCCACGTCACCCTTGGCTAGTGCTTGCACGTCCCTCAGCCCCTGTACATGATTACAAAGGTGAGAACCACAACCGGTATCAAATACCCAAGAAGATGTACTAGCAAAGTTAATATCTATCATATAGAGTGATGAAAGAATTTTACCTGACGGTGTCACACAACCGTCCTTCTTATCTTTCAAGTACTTGGGGCAATTGCGTTTCCAATGCCCTTTGCCATTACAATAATAGCAATCCGCCTCAGCGTGTTTGTTGACTTTGGGCTTGGCCTTATAAAAGACCTTGGCCTTTCCCTTGCCGGATTTCTTGAAAAGAGTCTTACCCTTTCCCTTGTCCTTCCTCACCCCAAGGTTCATGTCCTTCAGTTTAGGAAGGAACATCCTGGGTTCATCCACTAGCCTCCAGTCCCTGCTCGCTTGGGTGAGGAGGCATGTGGAGTTCATGGAAACTCTTGTCCATGCCATCATTTATAGTTCACCTAAATGGGATCGGTGAACTTAGGTGAGAGTGAATGAAGGATCTTACCCACCACCAAATTCTTCGGAATTTTGCACCCGAGACGCTCTAAGGTGTCCGCGTACTCAACCATTTTGAGCACGTGTGGGCCAACTTTTTGGCCCCTTTGAAGCTTAGTGTCAAAGAATTTCGTAATCGCCTCATATTGAACAATTTGAGGGGCTTGCGAAAACATCGAAGTGATCCTCGTGAATATCGCATATGCATTGAGAGAAATCAATTGGAGTTTGAGTTTGGGTGAGATTGACCCAATCAAGACATTCTTGACGTCATTAGCAACCTTCAAATAAAGGTCATACTCGGCCCGAACCACCGCGGACGATCTTGGCGCGGGTTCGGTGGGGGGCTCTTCAACCAAGTAGCGAAGCACGTTATCGGATAAGCAGCGTCTTGATCGTTGATCCCACAACGCAAGTTCTCCGTCCATCCTTAAGGACACACTTGCCTGACGGACATCAACCATGAGCCTTACCCAAGGTTGAACGTTTGAATGATTTGACATTATGCGAATATGGTAACACAACAAAAGAGAAATATAGGAAAACATTAGAGTGTTTAATTTACTTGAAAAAAATTTTAACAAGTTAAGCATTCATATAATGACCTCTCACTAAATTATATAAATGATTCCAAGACCCATCTATAAATAAAAATAGTCATCGCATGCTACTTTTATCTAGAAATGGTAAGTCTTTACGTGACTAATTCTACCGTTAGAACTCTTGGTTGACGGATTTCAACTAAATCCATCTCCTAGTCCCAAGATAACGCTTATCTCGTTGAGTCCAATCCAATTTTAGCTTGTGATCGTATCACCCTACTTACCCGAGGTAACAAGGGACCCACGAGCGTGGTAGCCCTAATGAACACGGGATTCATAGGTGTTATTAATTGGTAAGGCTAATCTCAATTTTTTTTAAATATGTGAGAGATCTTGTCAATTTAGTTATTAATTCCCTATAAGTGAACTAAGTCGGTGAATTGTGAATAACGTTGAATTGACAATAAAGGTAAATAAAATGCATGTGTGACGATTTTGGCATGAGCGGAAATAAAGCAAGCAACCAAGCAACAATAAAATCCTAGTATGGCCACCTAGCTAATCAAAATTAACTAGATAGTTACAAATTCGGAAACCAACTCCTTGGTCCCTTGCCTCTTCACTTGGAACACCTTCCAAAATGGCAACGTCTTGAGGGAGTCACCGGTCTTCATAAAAATAATTACAAATATACAAATATACAAATTCCTATTATACATTTATTCTATAAAATAAAATTATTAAATTATACAAACTGGCGATACGAGATCGCAATAAAATTACAACCAAACCGTTATTCCCTTACATTATGGGTAATAACGATTAAAAATAACTAGGTCATACTAGGTACAAACTTTGCATAAATTATTAAATAAATGACATTCATTCATTCAAACATAAATAAAATAAAATGCTACAAAATTCATGCCAAAATCGTCCTACAATTCATTCATGCTCATTGTAGCTCGATTTTTCCGGGATTTATTGATTTTTAACCATTAAAAATCACTATCAACTTTTAAATCTCATTTAAATTCAAAATAATTAACTAAACTGATTTAGACTCAAAAGAGTCTACTACTAGTTCTTTGGTCATTCATGAGATCGATTTAATTCATTGCTAAATATTGACGGTTTAATCATAACTATTATGAAATAAAACCAAAATAAAATATAAACATCATAAAATTTGAAACCAAAAATTTTGTACATTCTGGAACAATTCCAGGAACTATAAAAATAAAAAACATTTGCTCAAAAACTTTAAATTAATTTTATGAACAAATAGCTTTGTATTTAATGGTTTTATCAAATAAAAACATTAGATATAGTAAAACAGTGAAAACAATTATGAAATTTCACCAAGAGTATCAACATCAGAATATCAAATGTACAATAAATTTTCAAGACCATAAATGGACGTTTCAATTTTATGAACATTATAATCTCATATTATTGACTTTTATCGTATAAAAATCAATGAACATGCAATACATATGTAAAAGTCACGAAATTTTACATACAATATTTAAGAAATGCATGTGAGATCATATTAAAATTTTATCTCCAGAATCAACATGCAACTATTTTTAGTTAACTTTTAACTCATAAAATGCATGTTAACTCGGTTTAAACGCCAAAAATCAAAATAAATAGCAAATTAATCCCTAAAATCACGAAATTTAACCACAAACATTTTGAGCTCTGTAGGTATACATGCACCAAAAATTTCGTCTGAATCGTATTTTAACTCAAAATCTTTGATTTATTAGTTATCTTATAACTTTAATAAAAATGTCCAAAATGAACATGCATGCTACAAGCTAGCTCTGATACCACATGAAGGTTCATAGACCTTAATTAGACTCTTCTAATTAGTTGCTAAATTACTTGTTAATTTAGTATTTAATGATCTATGTAACATGCATGCAAATATAAAGACATTTATATAAAGGAAGAAATTTCCTCACTCTGATATGGAAAATATAAGGGCACAACAAGAACTCCTTCTTGTTGTTCTTGAGCTACAAATATGGATGTACACAAGTAATCTCCAAAGTAGAAGATCTCCTCTAAGTTGCGCCAAGATTAACCCAAATAATCTACCCTTATTATTAACTAGATAATAAGATAGATACAATACTACTAATATTATGACTATATTACTACACTAGTAATACTTAGTAAATATTAGTATTTGAGAGTTTTTAGTGAGAAGAAGAGTTTTAGAGAGAAGTAAACAAATTGCACAAAATGAAGTAAGTATAAAAATGAACACAAATGCTCATTTTAAAGGCCATTTGGCCGGATCATGTAGTCCACATTTGGTTATTATTTTGTTCAATTTGATCACATGCATTAGAGTGGAGTGTTGTAGAAAAGATGATGATTGTTTTATACTTGTTATGTCACTTTCAAATGCTAACTAAAGAGTTACAACAAGAACAACAATCATCACCATTCTAACTACATCATAACCGGCCATGTTGGCCTAGTTGGATCCATTTTGATTTTTGATATTTGTCTCACAAATACTTATTGATCATATAGTTAGTTATCTTGTATAATTAAGTGTTAATTTCATCATATAACAATTATATGACTCACTTAAATAAATAATATGTACTTAACATTTTAAGTAATATTTCACCATTATATCAATATATAATGGGTCCCACAATGCTTAGTTAATTTATTTTACAACTCCTTGTAAATATAATTAACTAATTACCTCTATCTTAAAACCTCAACTAATTTAGTAATTTAACGATTAATTACTAAGTTAAATCTTATTTAATCATATTAAAATAAGATATAAATTTATTAGTCAATTATCGCATAATTGAAAAATAAACTTAATCGAATTTTGAGTTCTTAACTCAATTTCTAACAATTAACTCTCGTACATATCGAATATATGTAATGTACTAATTAACTATATCGTATACAAATAATTAGTTACTATTTGGATTTTATCCTTTAGGTGTGACTGAAAGGGATCAGTTGATCACCGCCGTCAAACGACAATAACGTCAAACTCTAGTTAGCCAACCGTTATTGATTTACGTTAATCATCTGACTAATCATATATATAGTCAATAAATATCCCAATTATATTCCTTAATAAGATTTATTATGTGGCGCCTTATTGTGGAGGACACCTACTCCAACAGTCACCAAATATTCAATTACAACAAATTGTTCTTGAAAATAAATCTTCCATGTCCAACAAGGAAATTAAAAAATTCTAAGCAACCATAATACAATCAAATGGGGAGTCGATCTCGAGACCAAGCTTCCTTAGGTCATTAACCATGGGTGGCTATCTTAGCTTCCTTTGAAGAGCCTTCTTAGGCTTGCTTGTCCTTGCCTTTATCCTTGCTAGGATGCCCTAATTACAATAAAAAGGGTAAGAATCACAACTCGTATCTATATACCAAAATTGAGATCATAACATAAATGATAGGGATGAAAAATTACCAACTGAAACAATCTTTCCAGCTTTGATATCTCCTAGATATTTAGGGCAATTCCTCTTCCAATGCCCTACGCCATTAAAATAATGGCATTTGACCTTATTGGAGGCACCCTTCTTGGGCATGGGTGAGCTATTCTCAATAGCTTTACCTTTTCCCTTGAAGGTGGAGGGCTTCTTCATTTTGCTAGCACTTTTCTTGAACTTCCCCTTTCTCTTGCTATTGATGTTGAGTACATCCTTTGAGGTGCAAACATTTAGCCCCATGTCTCTCTCGGCTTGCACAAGCATTTTGTGCAATTCATGTAGGGAGTTTTTCATGTTTTGCATATTGTAGTTTACCCTAAACTAAACATATGCCTTGATATTCCTCAAGGAGTGTAGTACACGGTCAATAACGAGTTGTTCGGGAATGTCAACCCCTTGTAATTTGAGAGTCTCAACATGCTCAATCAATTTGAGTACATGAGGGTTAACCTTTTGGCCCTCTTTAAGATTCATGTCGAAAAACGCGGAAGCCGTCTCATATTGTATGATCCTAGGAGCTTGTGAAAACATGGTCACAAGCTAGCTTGGAATAGATCTCATAGGCCTTGCTCATCTTTATGGCACTCCTTTGGAGTTCGGCCTCCATCGAGAAGATCAAAACATTTTTGATCACGGCAGACTCTTTATGGTAAGCCTCATAGGCTCGCCTTGCGGCGGCGGTTGACCTTTCATTAGGTGTTTCGAGAGAGGCTTCGGTAAGGTAACGAAGCTTGTCGTCACCTTCCACGGCCAAGCGGAGTTGCGCATCCCAATCAGCAAAATTAGCGCCATTCTTTTCAAACTTGCATCGATCCATGAAAGATCAAAGCCATAAGACATTCGTGAGAATTGGAGCATTGGTGGTGGTGGATGAATTAGCATTTGCCATTGCGAATTAAACAATATTAACTACAAATTTTAGACATAAAGAAAATGTCAACATTTATCATTTTAAATACTTGTAAACATTTTAAACAAGTTTTAACATTTAAATAATGACCTCTACCCAACTATTATAAATGATTCCAAGATCCAAATTCATATCAACTTGGACACGGTGAGCCGATTCATCCCTTATTAACATAATTCGGTGGATTAACTCTTTAATCAATTCTACATTAGAACTCTCGGTTGATAATATTACTTTAATATTTATCTTTAGCCTGGAACACATGCGGCTACGGTCGCGAATACTTCCGTTGAGCTCAATCCAAATTTCGAAATAATAACCTTTATTACCCCCACTTACCCAACGTAACAAGTTTAGCACCCCGGTGAGCTGAGCCTACTTCCTTGCGAAATTTGGATTCATGGGTTCTACTATTTGGTAAGGCTTGATCTCAATTATTTATTATGAGAGGTCATGTCAGTTTATTATCTATCTCGTTTAAGTGAACTAAATCGATAAATTAACGATAATTTTAATTGACGCGGTCGAATACTCGATGAAATATGCATGTCATGTTATGGCGATTTGGCAATGCATGCAAACATATTAACTAAAATGCAAGCATTAAAATAAAACTCCTAGTATGACCTTTTCTAGAATAGAAAATCATATAATCTATTACATATTCGGAAACCAACTCCTTTGGTCCCTTGAACTTCATAAGCACGCCTCCCAAGGTCACCGTTTCTCTCGGAACTTCTTTCCGAATGGCACTGTCTTTGGGAAACTCCGGTATTACAAATGATTACAAAATATACAATAAAATTACAATAATTTCCTATTATACATTTGTAAAATAAAATAATACAATAAAAGTGATACGAGATCACATTAAATTACAAACGAATCAATATTCCCTTACATTTTCGGCAATATAGATTAAAACTAAGGCCACACAAGGAATAAATTGCATAATTCCAAATTACATAAACCAAAATATGAAATTCATAATAAATATGAAGCATAACAATATGTATAAAATATGCTCATTTTAAATGCCAAATCGCCCTATAATACGGTTTATATCGTATATAACTCGGTTTTACGGAAATGCGTGATAATAACACTTAAAAATCACCAAACAATACTTAAATCATATTTAAGTCCACGTTAATTATCCCAACTGATTTAGGACTCGAAAATTAGTTATCACTGAATGTTTGACAATAATTCAACTTGGTGTTATAGAATTGCTCAAAATTAGACTTTAAAATCATATTTTAATCAAATAAATCCATATTTAATTACAATAATTTTGAATTTTGAATTTTAAATTTTTGTACATTCTGGAACATTTCCATGACACTAATAATGTCAAAAATCAAGGGTAAAAATTTTGAATCGATTTTGAGAAAAATTGGTTGCGCTTTATCGGTTTATCAAATAAAATACATAAAGCATGCAAAAATTAATCATATTAAATTTTCAACTTTATATCTCAAATGTGGGATATTTAAGAAACCAGGAATAATTTTCTCATGACATGAAATTTATTTTAGCTATGTTTGCTAAATAAGTCACTATTTATGCCATTTTTACATTAAAAATTCATAAATCATGCTAGACAAATCACATTAGTCTGAAAATTTCCAGTGTGTCAGGAAACAATGCATCTGAATACATATTAAAATTTCATTGTCATATTCAAAGAAAAAGTATTTTTAACCAATTGACCTTCATTTATATCATTTTATCATATAAAAATCATAAATCATGAGAAACAAGTCCACTTCACATGAAATTTTACATACAGTAATAAAACTTCATGTGTGATATTTTTTAAATATTTCGCGGTCATAAGATAAGTCTAACTAGCTTTAGCATTTTAAACATCATTTTACTCATTAAAATGAAATAAAAACACTAAAAATCATATTTGAGCAATATAAATTTCCATAATTCATCAAAATGACCTAAAATCATATTAGACCAGAATATATTGACATGCAAATGACTTTCTAATTTTATCTTATAAAACACAAATTACTAGTTTTCTTTAAGTTACATTTACTCGAAAAAACTATAAATCGATTATGCATGCAACAACCAAAGCTCTGATACCGCTTGTAAGTATCTCAAACTCGATATTAGACATTTCTAATATCATTATCTTAATATTTTACTCTAAAACTAAAAGGAACTTATGCATGCATAACAAAAGAATAAGAAGAAACAATTTCCTTACATTGATTATGAAGAAATGGGCACAATATTTGAACTCCTTTCAAATATTGTTCTTGAGCTAGTAATATGAGGATGATCTTCCTAGTTTTAAAGTAGAAACTTTCCAATTAGTAGCACCCAAGACTACCCTTAATCTCTACAAAATACTACACTAGTATAAAATGTAGTAACCCTTAAAACAAATCTAATAACTCTTATTACTACACTAGTAATTTTTATTAGAAATATGAACTCTAAGTATTGGGAACTTCTTTACGTTTAGTGAGAAGTTGGAGGAAATGTAGAGAGATAAGTGTTTTTGCATGAGTGAATAATATGAGACGGTGTGCACACAATAAGAAGGAAAAATCCTCTTGTTCTTGCATGTGGCATCCGGCCACACTCAACATGGGGAAAGGTGGGTGCTTTTCTTTTGTTCTTAAGAAAGCATTAGACTAGGTTATAGGCTTTAGGTTTGACATTATATTGTCTAATCTTAATTAGAACAATAATAAGTACCTAAACACCTATCCTACCCACAATATCCGGTCACCCCAATATAACATGGGTGTCCATTTTATTTTTGTATTTTGTCATTTGTCCCATATGTGACATGTGACATATAACATGTAATTTTGCTTATAAAAGTGCATTTATAACCAATTTAAATGCAATTTCATAACAAATAATTAGACTTAACATTTTAAGGCACATTTTATAATTACATGTAAATAAAATGGGTCATCTCATATTTGGTTAATTAATATAATCTACAATAATTTGTAATTATAATCAATCAATTTTGCTTATCTCAAATGTTTCATAAACATAATGCATTCTTAGTAATATAACAATTAAATTAATAAAATGAATCTTATTTAATCATATTACAATAAGATATAATTCTCACTTACAATATAGACTTAGTTCAATTTAAGGGATTAATTAATCTGTATCGCTATACAATTAATTAATGTACATGATTCGGGGATTGTCCTTTAGGTGTGACCTCAAGGGATCAACTGATCACCACCGTCATACGACAGTAACGTCAAACTCAATTGAGCCAATCGTTACCGATTTATGTTGACCAGTTGACTATAATATTCATCATCCCTTTGTATTCTTATTATTGAGATTTAATTATGTGATCACACTATTGTTGTGGACATTCACTCCAACATCATGTTATTTCCCTTATGCGTTCTCGGCAAACGCCCACTATGAAATCCATAGAAATGGACTCCCACTTCCACTCAGGTACATCTAAAGACTGTACCTTCCCATGTGGCCCTCTATGCTCCCCTTTTACTTTCTGACAAGTAAGACACTTAGAAACAAAGTCCGCCACGCCCTTCTTCATCCCTGGCCACCAGAATGTTTTCTTTAAGTCTTTGTATAATTTATCCCCTCATGGATGCACAGAGTATGGAGTACAATGTGCCTCCGTGAGGATCTTCCTCCTCAGTTCTTCATTCTCAGGTGCACACAACCTACCGTCAAACTGTACACTTACATCACCATGGATTGAAAATCTACTAACCTCTCCTTTCGTAGCACTTTTCTTCCATGACACAACTTTGGGGTCTACTAACTGTAACTCTCTAATCTCCTCATATAGCCCAAGTTCTAAAGTCAAATCTCCAAGCACAATCCCTTTAGTGATAACATGAATCCCCATTTCCTCTACTTAATCTCGCAACCTCATCCTTGACAAAGCCAAACTCAATGAATGCAGTGTCTTCCTACTTAACGCATCTTCTACTACATTTGCCTGCCCTTCATGATACACAATTTCCATGTCATAATCCCCTATCAACTCCAACCACCTCTTCTGCCTCATATTCAATTCTTTATGAGTATAGATGTGTTTCAGACTCTTGTGGTCCGAGAATACCTTAAATATCGCCCCATATAGGAAATGCCTCCACAATTTCAATGCAAACACCACCGCTCCTAATTCCAAATCATTGTTTGGATAATTCTTCTCATGTGGTTTCAACTTTCGTGAAGCGTAAGATATAACCCTACCATTCTGCATCAACACATATCCCAACCCGTTCTTGGATGCATCAGTGTATACCTCAAGATTGTCACTCCCGTCAGGTAAAGCTAGGACTGAGGCTGTTGTCAGGCGTTCTTTTAATGTTTGAATTGCCTTCTCACAACCCTCATCCCATTTATACCGGTTGTCTGTTCTCATTAAACTGTCACAAGCCATGCTATCTTAGAAAAATCCGTGACAAACCTTCTATAATACCCCGCCAATCCTAGAAAACTTCTCACCTGAGCCACATTCTTCGGTGTCTCTCAATTAGACACATCTTCTATCTTACTTGGATCCACAGACACTCCCTCCTTGGACAACACATGACCCAAATATGCCACCTTTTCTAGCAAAAATTCACATTTACTTAACTTGGCAAATAACTGATTTTCCCTTACGATTTGCAACACCATCCTCAGGCAGTTCTCGTGTTCCTCCCTCATTTTAGAATGCACGAAAATATAATCGATAAATAAAATTACAAATTGATCAAAATAAGGACTAAATACCCGGCTCATCAGATCCGTAAACAGTGGCGGTGCATTAGTTAACCGAAATAGCATAACATCAAATTCATAGTTCCCATATCATGTCATAAAGGCAGTCTTAGGTATATCTCCATCCTTAAACCTCAGTTGGTGGTATCCCGACCTCAAATCAATATTAGAAAAGACGCCCGCTCCACTTAGTTGGTCAAACAAATCATCGATACGCGATAATGGGTATATTCTTAGTTGTCACATTATTCAACTCCATATAGTCAATACACAACCTCAAACTCCCATCCTTCTTCTTAACAAAAAACACAGGTGCTCCCCACGACAAAACATTAGGCCTGATATACCCCCTGTCTAGTAACTCCTCCAACTGTTTCTTTAATTCCTCTAAATCCTTGGGTCCCATACGATACAGGGCCTTAGAAATGGGTCCCGTTCCAGGCTTCAACTCTACATTAAAGTCTACCTCCCTTCTAGGTGATAATCCATTAATGTCATCAGGAAACATATCTTGAAACTCACTCGCCAAAGCAATATCCCCAACACTCAGCTCTTTTCCTTGGGTATTCCTTACATGGCATTGAATCAACTCCCCACCTTTCCTCAAACAAGACTTCGAGGCAATGGAAGTAATCAACTTAACTTTAGGTTTCACCACAAATCCTCTGTAAGACATCTCACTCCCTTAGGCCCCTTTAATGACACCTTCTTCTAAAAGCAATATATTCTAGCCCGATGTCTTCCGAACCAATCCATCTCCAATATTACCTCAAATCCCTCCATAGGAAAGTCAAACAAATTCACATGAAAGTCTATCTCCCCACCAATTAAAGACATCTTTATGTAATTTAGTACATGGAATTGACTCCCCAGATGGTATTACTACCTCATCCTTAATAGTATAATAAATACTCACCCCTAAGGTCTTGGCATGGTTACTTAATATAAAAGCGTTACTAGCCCTCTAATCAAACAACACATAAGAAGGCTTAAAATGAACTAAGAAAGTACCCGACACAACATGAGGCTCCTCCTCAGCAGTTTGCTTGTCCATCATAAAGAGCTTCCCACTATATTTCGGTCCTCTTTGAACCATGTTGGCCGATGCAGTAGGCTTCACACTGTTGCTTTGATTTCCACCATTGTTTTGTCTTTGATAGGTCCCTCCACCATTATTGTAATTGCTGTTGTTATTCCTTTGGAAATTGTTGAAGTTACCCCCACATTTATTGCTTCTCTGATTACTTCAAGATCCCGAGTATCGACTACCTCCCCCTGAGTTCGGAGCTGGGGTTCGAAAATACCCCTGGCTCCCTCCACTATTTCCACCTTTTGGTGCACTCTTACAATCAAATGCATGATGCCCTACCTTGTCACAATTATAACACCTCCACAAACCACTGGTCGTCGCTCCTCCTCCAAATCCAGATTCCCCACTAAAATATGATTTGAACTAAGTATAGGTTGGCTTCTTGCTACCTCTAGTCCCTTCACTCACGGTTTTTGCCTTCCTCTTCTCACCCTTAGCTTTCTTAGCATCCTTAGGTATTTGACCTAGTCTTTTAGCATGACCTGCTCTCAAATATGAGTCTCTCACATCTCGTGTTTCATTTAGTATCGGGGCTGGCAATCTCTTCATAATGTCTACGATCATCCCCTTTTCAATTCCTACCGCCATATTTTCGTCACTCAGCTTTAGGTCTGATGCATAAGTAGACAACTCCATGAACTGGTTGTGATATTCCTTTAAAGTCGTGTCTTCTGTCATGTTGAATAGGTCAAACTTCTCTCGCATGCTATTGTGAATATGCTCAGGCACAAATTATTTCCTCATCATTCCCTTAAAGCCATCCCAATCCACTGTCTCGTTATGCTCAACCTCCTTGTAGTACTCCCTGATTTTCTCCTTGTTATGGCTCCACCACAACCCCGCCTTTCCCTTCAGATAAAAGGCCGGCTGGTCCAATTTCAACCCAGGTGGGCATTGCAGTGCCTTAAAGATGTTATCAAATTCCCTTGTCCAATAATCTATTAATGACAACATACCTGCCCCTTCATACTTCGTGGGTCGATGACGTGCTATAGCGGTGTTCACTGTTGCAGCATCCACAACTGTCTCCTTTGGCTTATTGATGTTTTGCAACACCGCGGTTAATGTTGCGTTCATCTCTACGCTCCTCTACCGTTATGTTGGCAGCTGAAGATGATGTTCCACTTTTCTTTGCCTTTTATCTTCAAGGAATAAGAAGAAATATAAGTATAATGCTCATGGTAGGATCGAATAAATAGCACAATTTCTCAGAATAAATGACATGATTGTTTTAAGGGTCATTTGACCCAATTTTGTAAAACAACAAACCTCTCGACCAAGTAAGGGGAAGCTACTGGATCGAGAGTAGATTATTCGGGCTCAACTCGCCCTATAAACCAAAATCTTTCTCATCTCTAATTTGTCTTTACAATTAGAACAATCAACACATATCATTAAACATATAACATTATCCCATATATTCGTCATTTTCATTCTTCCTTGTCATATCCCATGTCATTCATAACAATTCATTTCTAACTTTGCATCTCACTAACATCATCTGTTCACATCAAGTTCATGCATTCATGAGAAAATTTTCCACAACAATACTCTTCCACCATCATCCTCCATCTCTCGTAAGATCATATTTAAATCATAAAATCTCATCTCATCCTTGTATCAAGTCACGATTGTTCTTCCAGATTAAAAAATTAAAGTTGAGGAGAGATGAGAGAAAACAGAAGACAGAGAAAGGCGATTTTTCTCTTCTTTTTCTAGGGTTTCTGGATTTTTCCTGCAATGGCAGAAAATGCTTCCCCTATTCAGTCTCCATTAATACAACATAATATAAATTTACAAAACACTAATACAAATACTTTTAAGACTACGATGGATGCTCAATCTAGTCTTCCTGGAAATCGTGATGCTGAAATTGCAAAAGTTAAACAGACGGTAGTGGCGATGCTCAAGGATGTGGGTTCAGAGAATGTGCAATCGGTTGAAGTACAGAATAAAGAGGAAAATGGATGGACATAGGTTACATCAAAACGTAAGAATAGGAAGCTTGATTCAATAGCGGAGAAAGTTGTCAAACATCCAAGGAAAGTTAATACTCTTAAAATTACTATTGATGATGTTAAAGATGAAATTGAATATAGGTCTTTAGCTGTTTATGGGTATTTCATGGGTGCGCATCCCCCTTGGGAAGTTTTGGAGGGATATCTTCGACGAATCTAGAAGAATTATGACATATCTAAGACATAAATTAATGACATGAGCACTAAGAACTCGTTACTCTTAGGATTCTATGTCTAGAATGACTATCGTGGATGCCAATGAACATGTATGTTCACAGAGATCTGGAGTAAGGAGTGAGGGTACGTATTAGGAAGCTATTTAATCAAACACCTAATCCCACCCGACTCGATAACAGCCTCTACTAATGATTAGGGAAATCGTTCGTACTTGAATGTTATCGATTATATGCATGCAATGCAACATCCAAGGTTTTAATCCTAACATATGGATTAGACTATGTCAATGAACATGTAATTAGCACTCAATTATGTCGAAATTGGGAATTAGAATGAATTACACATGAGAGGAAAAGAAATCATATAATTACAATGACTAAATGAGATTACAACGGATTACAAAGATTACAAAGCATTACGGGATCTACGTCAAAGTATACTCAAAAACGGAGATTTGAAGAAAAGGAAAAGGTTTGAAAAACTAAAAGACAGATTAGGAGCGATATTACGACTAATAGTTAACTAGTTACGTAATTAAAGCTACGTCAAGGCGAGAACGGAAGTTCAGGGACAAAAGTCAACCCAAAACAGGCGCAGCAACAGCTGCGTCCTCTAGAAGAGGCGCATGGCTTGTTGCGTCTGTTCTTGAGTTGCATTCTAATTGTGAAGTCAGAATCGCGAGCAGTTAATGTTGTTTGGTGTATTCACGATTAATTATTGACCTATGACTCGAGTAGAAGTAGTTTAACATATTAATTACTACAATTTATATCAACAATGAATCCAGCGATTTGATATGAACGAATCGAACCTCTAAAACCCAAATTTGATTCAAAGACGAAAACCCGCTAATATTTAATTATTAGGGATCTAAGTCAAGAACAAAATGTTTTATGTGAAAGATAAATACGATTTACAGTTTATAAACAAAGAAAATAAAATAAGAACGAGTTTACAAAAACCAGAGGAAGAAGAACAAGAGCAGTAGTTGTGCACTCTCAGGAAGAGGCGCAGCAGATGCTACGATCCTTCCAGAAGGCGCTGCTGCTGCTGCGATTCTTTCCGGCGTCATGATCACTGCTAAAAAGGTTTTATAAAAAGGTTCTGATTAAAATCGACTTTGAACTTATTTCTGACGTGAATCTTACATTAATTGAACGAATAATAAAAAATAATAAAATATGGGATTTACACCCTCAAACTTACATGTTTGACGAAACGAGATTAACAAAGTTAACGTTTTAGCGATAGCTTGACTCGAATGTATGCTGAAAAGTGCCCTCGTTAAAGGACTAAAAAATCGATTGATTAATTGATTAATTGATTGATTGGTTGTTTGTGTAGTGGTCAAATTGATCGGTCATGCAAACGTGACGGGTACCCAGAAGGATCTGAGCTTACGTGTTCGATTGATCAAGCACGTAGATGTCGAAAAGCTTAGAGCAAGGTCTAGAATGCAAAGAGAGAAGAGAAGGGCGGAACAATCGCGTGCCTTAAAAGTGAGAACGGAGCTCTCTATTTATAGTAAAAAATATGAAGAGTTCTGGAACAACACAAACTTATCTCGAAAACGGAGAAAACACATTGGGGACGGGGTGCAGCAGAAACTGCAATCCTTCGAAGGGGCGCAACACCTGCTGCGTTATTTCCCAAGAGGTTTCCTTCTGCGGAAGAAAGAGTTCCACGTTTCTATTATGGAATCGTGGTAGATCTATACTTCCCTTTTAAAAAGATACGATACATATTTTATCAAAAATATAGAATTTGAAAATATAATAAAATATCCAGAATATTCCCGTGCGTTCCGACTCGGAGTTTTACAACGGTTTCTAGAAAAAGAAGCGGTTTTCGACCCGGACTCCAAATGAACTCTAATGACTGTCAAAACAAACCGTACCGACGTGTAGATAACGACCAAGGGGTAGACACAAGTGTTTGAGCTATCATTTGACGATAAACTTACGAATTGTAATAAATCATTTCGCGTACCAAACATGTGGCCTAATCATCACTGGGTGGTTGACCCAATCATCACTGGGTGTAGAATTGAGGTATCTACAGGTAACAGTCTTGGTAGAATATGATTGGCCTCCTATTCCATGTCAAAAATGTAAAGGAATTTGTCATCAAACTTTAAAATGTAGGGGTAGGGCTCTACCAGTTAGGAATCCCTTTCCTACTTAAAAGGCAATGGTCCCTGCAAAGGTGTGGAAGAAGAAGGAAATCCCAATGGTGGACCTTGATCCAAATAAGTTTCATGTTCCTCCTAGTTTAGTAGGTGTTATAGGTGATAGAAGAAAGACATGGAAAAGTGTGGAGGAAAGACCCACTAATTCTGGTATGTATACTCCAGATAATTCTCCTGCAACTATGAACCAAGGCTCTATCTATACACCAGCAAGGATTATTACAAAATGACCAGGCATGAATCCATATTAACAGGGGTAACAAAAGGAGATTTTGCACTTGATTTTGTTTATGTTCTGGTGAAGTTTGTTGAACTGGTTGATAAATGGGGGGGGGGAGGGGGAAGCAGGATTCGCCTCTCATGACTAAGATTGGGGTTTGGAATATTAGGGGCCTTAATAATGACACCAAGCAAAGAGATATTAAATGGTTCTTGTATCAGTCTGAGGTGGTCTTATTTGTGCTCTTAGAGACTAGAGTTAAACCTCGTTCTCTTAATAGAGTAGCTAATAATGTTTGTGCTGGTTGGTCCTTTATTACTAATCATAATTGTTATTCTGGAAGGAGAATCCGGATTCTGTGGAAGAGTCAAATTATTAAGGTTGAGGTTATTGCTATGGATTCTCAGTTTATCCATATGAAGGTTACGGATATGAAGGATGATAGAAGTTTTAATGCTACTTATGTGTATCGATTTAATAAAGTTGAACAGAGGGTTCCTTTATGGAATGCTATGACTAGTTGGAATATAATAGACCCCTAGATAGGTGAACGAATTGGTCTTGTGGTGAAGGATGCTGAGATGGTGCCTTTTCAAAATGCTATGGCATCTTGTGATCTCCATGATATTAAAACTACATGGGCTTTCTTCACTTGGACGAATAAGCAACCTAGTGATACTAGGGTGTTTAGTAGGATTGACTGGGTTCTAATTAATAACAATTGGGAACAAGCCTGGCCTGAGTATTTTGCCCATTATGCAATTAAATGATCCTTTGATCATTGTATGTGTATTATTGATGAGAATGCTGCCACTATAACTAGGAGGAAACCCTTCAAAAATTTTAATAAGTGGAGTAAAGTTGAAGATTTTCAGTCTATTTTTGAGAAGGGATGGCAGTTGTACTATCATGGTTCTCCAATTTTTAGGTTGACTCAGAAACTGAAGTCTCTTAAGCCATTGTTTAAGGGACTTAATAAGAGTATATTTTCTGAAATTGAACGTAACAGTGACATTGCCTATACAGCCCTGCTTAACTGTCAACATAGGCTGCATTGTGATCTTGAGAATAAGGCTCTTATGGATATTGAGTATCAAACTAGAGAGAGTTATCTTATACTTGCTCATGCTAAAGAGGATTTTTTGAGTTAAAAAGCTAAGGTGAATTGGGCAATGGAGGGGAACACTAACTCTGCTATCTTTCATCGAGCTATAAAACATAGGTAAACTCAAAACAAAGTGTTTCTTACAAAGGATATTGATGGCAGGATTTGCAGGCATCCAGATGATATTATGCAGGCTTTTGTGTCTTACTATGAAGGGTTGCGTGGCTCTAGTTCCCCTACCACTGACTTTTATTCAAGTGTTGTTGAAAAGGGTTTGAGAGTTAAGGTTGACGATTGGAATACTCTGTCAGTTTCCTGATTCTGAAGAAATTAGGAAAGTGGTTTTCTCCATTCCTGATGAAAAGAGCCCTGGTCCAGATAGTTATTCAAGTTGTTTCTTCAAGAAAAACTGGAACATAGTGCAGAGTGATGTTTGTACGACTGTTCAGGATTTCTTCTGGCCAATTGTTGAAGCAGATTAACTATACAAACCTGGTCCTAATTCCCAAAATTGACAGTCCTGTGAGTGTGAAGGATTTCAGGCCTATTGCATCCTGCAACCTTATATATAAGGTTATTCAAAGATCATTTTGTGCTAGGTTGAGTTTGGTATTACCTTATCTCATTAACCCCTCTCAATCTGCCTATATTAAAGGAAGAAGTATTATGGGAAATTTTTTGATCAGCCAAGACTTGGTAAGACTCTACACCAGAAGGTGTATATCTCCTAGATGTATGATGAAAATGGAACTAAGGAAAGCGTATGATTCTATTGAATGGCAGTTTGTGAGGCAGATGCTCACTAGTCTTCATTTCCCCCCTCAATTAATTAATTGGATTATGGTTTGTCTCTCTACAACTACTTAGTCCATTGTGCTAAATGGGAAAACCCATGGTTTCTTCAAAGGTAAAAGGGGTCTCAGGTAGAGCTGGCAAAAGGTGACCCGACCCGAAGAACCGACCTGACTTATCAGAAAACCAACCTGATAGAACCCGTAAATTTGCTGAACTTAAACCGACCTGAACCGACCCGAAGGTTAACCGATAAACCGATAGAACCTGAAATGATATGACCCGAACCGACTTGTGACTCGACCCGACCCGACCCGACCCGAAGCCCGATTCACCCACAAACCTGACCTGACCCAAACCGAACTGAACCGACATGTAACCCGTTTTATCCCGATTAAACTCGACCTGACTCATAGCCAAATAATCTTTTTTAAGAATCTAAATTCCTTTATAGTTTGTTTTTTTTGTTAATAAATTTGATATAAAAAATTATCGCTCTTTTAATTTTTCAAAACAAAATGTAATCTTAAAATAAATAGTCAGTTGTAAATTTAGTACGCTATATTCCTAGTTAAACTTATTAATAATTATTTTGCAAGTGATATATGTAGAAAATTTTAAATTAACGCTTTGTGAGAAAAAGAGTGTTTAGTTTTGGCTCATTGAAAATAATAAAGGGAAGAAAGAGTTAGGAGTTATGAGTTATGACCATACAATCCGACCTCGGTTATTAATTATGATCTTAAAATCCAAACCTCAAATACACCATTCTAATAGAGCCTATTCAAATTTAAATACGTAGGATCACCGTCAAGATAATAAATAAAATCTATTTCATAGGTAATTCATTTAGTTCCTTGTCATACTTCATATGTCAAATGTTCAAAACTATGAACTACATAAACAACTGATTAATTTAGACCAAAAACATTATTTTTTGTCCATAATATAGGTGAATCCGACACTGGATAGGCACTCATTGGCAGTGATATTATAGGGGTGTGTTAGGAATTGGACCCTAGACTCCTATCTAGCACTGGATATGGATGTTACTCAACTCCCACAGCTCAACACAGGGAATCAAACAACAAACTAGACTAGCTAAGACTCCTTACCACAGCCAAGCACAGGTAAGCAGGCTTGAACTAAACAACAAGCAAACACCCCACAGTCTATGCACAGGGATATCTAACTTGCCACAGACTTAGATCAACAACCACAGCCTAGCACAGGATGTTATCAGGCCTGACTTTCAACTAAGACAAAGCACAAGTTGGAAAGATTTTGGAAATGAGAACAATGCTCAAGTTTTTTCATTCAATAATCAACTGCCTTGTACAAAAGAGCATGGGTCCTTATATAGGCCTCAATGCTTGATCTGATTACAACCCTAGAGTATCATCTAAGGGCCAAGATTAACTATTAAAAGATGACAAAATACTGGCTAGAAATACAGACTGCTAATGCCAAAAGAAAAACAATAAAACAGACAAAATGCAGACATTTGACAATGACATGCTCCAGGTTGTGCTTGTTGCTTGGTGTTGGCTTGGAACTTGTGGACGAGGCTCATCAATGCTCCTTGACCTTCTTCTGCAGTAGTTCTAATAGTAGGGAAGACAAGGAAAGACTTTTGGAGATAGTCTTTCAGTTTTTAGCTAGAAATGGAAAGACTGCTTTATGCTTTATGCTTTAGGTAGGCTGTTTTGATTTGGATTTTTAGGGTAGTTGTGTTGTGTTTTGGAACTGGTTCCCTAGGACTTTTTTGGACCTAGGTGGGTAAGGTTTTAGCTGGGCTTGGTGGTAGCTGGTGGTTCAGAGTGTGGTGGTAGTTATGCCTTCCCCAAGTGACTGTTGTAGGCTGTTTTTGTGATTTTGTGGTGGGGTGTTGGTGGGCTTGTCTTTGGCTTGCTTGGCTCGTGTCTTGGCTCGTGTCCTGGCTCGTGTCCTGGCCAACATTGCTCAGCTTGCAGCTTCCCCTTTTGTTACCCATCCCTTGCCCCCAGATTGACCCTTGGATACCCATGAAGACCTCCCCTTGGTTACCAATGCTCACCCCTTGATCCCCCTTGGCCTGCTCCTTGTCCCTAGTGTTGAATTCTGCCCTGCCCTGTGCCCCAGCTCCTGCTGCATCCTCCCCTGGTTGAATTGGGCTTGTCCTCAAGCCTGTAGCCTCCTCATCTCCAGAATCCCCATAGTATGGACTGAGATCCCCTACATTGAAAGTGCCATGAACCCCATAGTCTCCTGGTAGATCAACCTTGTATGCATTAGGACCAACACTTTCTATGATTTCAAATGGACCATCAGCTCTAGGCATGAGTTTGTTCTTCCTCCTAGCTGGGAACCTCTCCTTCCTCAAGTGGAGCCACACTAAATCCCCTGGTACAAACTCCTTCTTGGACCTAGGAACCTTGGACTGTTTCTTGTACCTCTCATTTGCCCTTTCTATCTGCTTTCTGACTGCCTCATGGAGCTTCACCATCTGTTCAACCCTCCTCTTTGCATCAAAGTTCACCTCCTCCCTTGGTATGTTAGCTAATTCCAGTGGCATAAGTGGGTTAATCCCATAGACAACCTCAAATGGACTGTGACCTGTTGCAGATGAGGGTGCTCTGTTGAAAGCAAACTCAGCATGAGCTAGCTTCAAGTCCCAATCCTTCAAGGACTTGCTTACCAGACACCTCAAGATCCTCCCTAGAGTCTTGTTTGTGACCTCAGTTTGGCCATCAGTCTGAGGGTGGTGAGAAGTGCTGAACAAAAGCCTGGTCTTCAAGAGTCTCCATAGTGTTTTCCAGAAGTAACTCATGAACTTAACATCCCTGTCTGAGACTATTGACTTAGGAACCCCATGTAGCCTCACAATCTCCTTCAAGTATAGCTCAGCAACACTTGCAGCATCCTCAGTCTTCTTGCAAGCCACAAAGTGAGCCATCTTGCTAAACCTGTCAACAACAACCATTACAGAATCCTTACCTCTTTGTGTTCTGGGTAGTGCAACAATAAAGTCCATGCTCACATCCTCCCAAGGTTTGTTTGGCACTGGTAGTGGAGTGTAAGGTCCAGTCTGGAAAGAGCTCTTGGCTTGTTGACATGTGGAGCACCTCCTGAGGACAACCTGAACATCCCCTATCATCCTGGGCCAGTAGAATTGATCCTGCAGTATTTCAAGTGTCTTTTGAACCCCAAAGTGTCCCCCTAGTCCTCCTGAGTGTACTTCCCTGATGAGTAGATCCCTGTAAGAACCCCTTGGAATGCATAGCTTGTTTCCTTGGAACAAGAACCCCTCCTGCAGCATGTACTTCCCCCCTTGAGTCCTTCCTCCTCCAGTTTGTGTGATCCATTCCTCAGCAAAGTCAGGGTCCTCCTTGTACAATTCTTTCAGAAATTCAAACCCCAACACCCTTTGCTCCATGACTGATAACAAAGAATGCCTCCTTGACAGTGCATCTGCCACAACATTCTGTTTCCCCTCCTTATACTTACTAGAGAATGTAAAGGATTGTAGAAACTCCACCCACTTGGCATGCCTGTGATTCAGCTTGTGTTGGCCACTGATATATTTCAATGCCTCATGATCTGAGTGCAAAACAAAAGGCTTTGGCTTCAAGTAGTGCCCCCAATGCATGACTGCTCTGATGATGGCATAGAACTCCTTATCATAAGTGGAGTACTTGAGCTTGGCACCATTCAGTTTCTCACTAAAATAAGCAACTGGCTTTTGCCCTTGTATCAACACTGCCCCAATGCCAACCCCACTAGCATCACATTCCACCTCAAACAGCTGATCAAAGTCAGGTAGTTTAAGGATTGGAGTCTCACACATCAACCTCTTGATCCTCTCAAAGGATTGTTGGGCCTCCTCAGTCCACTGAAACTCCCCTTTCTTCAAGCACTCAGTGATGGGTGCTACAACTGAACTGAAGTTCTTGATGAACCTCCTATAGAATGAAGCTAACCCATGGAACCCCCTCACCTCAGTGATGGTTTTAGGTGTAGGCCATGTTTGAATGGCTGCAACCTTCTCCTGATCAACTGAGATTCCTCTTCCTGACACAATGTACCCTAGAAATGCAACCTCCTCAACCATGAAGGTACACTTCTCTAGCTTCCCATACAGCTTCTGTTCCTTTAAGATCCCAAAGATTGTTTCAAGGTGCCTGAGATGTTCCCCTCTGCTGCTACTATACACTAGGATGTCATCAAAGTAAACCACAGCAAACCTGCCCAAACAAGGCCTCAATACTTCTGTCATAAGCCTCATGAAGGTGCTTGGTGCATTGGATAGTCCAAATGGCATGACAAGCCATTCATACAGACCATGTTTTGTCTTGAATGCAGTCTTCCATTCATCCCCCTCTCTGAGCCTCACCTGATGGTAACCCTGCCTTAGATCAATCTTAGAAAAGACCTGAGCTCCACTTAGCTCATCAAGCATGTCATCTAGCCTTGGAATGGGGAACCTATACTTGACTGTAATGTTGTTGATTGCCCTGCTGTCAGTGCACATCCTCCAGGTGCCATCCTTCTTGGGCACTAGTAGAGCAGGTACAGCACAAGGGCTTAGGGACTCCCTCACAAACCCTTTGCTCATAAGCTCCTCAATCTGCTTCTGCAACTCCTTGGTGGCAGTTGGGTCACTCCTGTAGGCTGGCCTATTTGGCAGCACAGAACCTGGGACCAAATCAATGTGGTGCTCAATCCCTCTTAGGGGTGGTAGTCCATCTGGTAACTCTCTTGGAAAAACCTCCTTGTATCTCAAGATCAAAGGTTCAACCTCTGCAGGCAATTTGGAACCTTCCCCTTCTGTTACTTCCTTAGATAGCAAGATGATCACAGGTTGTTCTTGCTTCATCTCCTTGATCATAGCTGCCTCTGATAAAAACAACACCCCATTGACCTCCTCTGGCACATTGGGACTCCCATAATTCCTCTGGTTGGGTGGTAGAGGTGTCAAAGTTACCTTCTTTCCCCCATGCCTGAAGCTATAGGTGTTATCCCTACCCTGATGAGTGGTGTTTCTATCAAACTCCCAAGGCCTCCCTAGTAGTAGGTGACAGGCATCCATTGGTACTACATCACACAATACCTCATCTTGGTATACCTTCCCAATAGAGAAGGGCACCAGGCATTGCCTATCAACCCTCACCTCAGCCCCCTTGTTAAGCCATCTCAGTTTATAGGGGTGTGGATGCTCTTGAGTAATCAGACTTAGCTTGTTCACTAGGGTGATGGAAGCCACATTGGTACAACTCCCCCCATCAATGATCAAGTTGCATACCCTCTCTTGAATGGTGCACCTGCTTCTGAATATCAAAGACCTCTGGTCATCCTCCAATGGAGTATGTTGAGAGTGCATGACCCTCCATAGGACCAAGTTATGGCCTGTGTCAGGATGAGCCATGACCAAGTCCTGCATTGGTTCCTCCTCAGCTGTCACTACCTCTAACACCATGCTGTCATCAACCTCATACTCAACTAATCCCTCCTTCTCCCACTCTTCTACCTCCATAAGTGTCATGGTTCTCTTAGAAGGACAGTCCTTCCTAAAGTGACCATAACCTTGGCATTGGAAACATCTGATTTTGTTCTCAGTTGGGGTGGGGTTGGGTTTAGAGTTCACAACTCCCTTTCCTTTGTCTGTGGTTGACTGGCTGGTTGTTTTAGGGGTCTCTCCCATCCTAATACCACTGTAAGGTTTGTATGCAGGTCTAGTAACAGGCTTAGGTAGAGTTGGCTTGGTTTTCCCCATTTTTTCAACCCTTAAAGCTAGGTTGACAACATCATCATAGGACCACAAAGGTTGCATCCTTACTCTAGCAGCAATGCTCCTATCTAAACCCTCCAAGAATCTGGCAATCCTTTGCTCAGGTTTCTCATTGACCTCACACTGGAGAGTCAATTGCTCAAAGTCCCTGAGGTATGCCTCCACAGACCTCTCTTCTTGTTTCAGTTTGGATAGTTTAATGAACAGATCTTGGGTGTAGTCTTTAGTGACAAATTTGTTTAGCATTTTCTTTTTCAGTTTTGACCAAGACCTAAGAGGTTCCTTACCCTCCTTAATCCTTTGGTGCTTTAAGTTGTCAAACCATAGGGATGCATACCCTTTCAATCTTAGCACAGCAACTTTAAAAGACTTAATATCAGAGTAACTTTTGTATTCAAATACCTTCTCAACATCCCTAATCCATTCTAATAGATCATCAGGGTTTAAACTACCAGAGAATTCAGGAATTTCTACCTTGAGATGCTTGTCAGTGTGCTCTGGAATCTCCTCATAAGTTCTGTTGCTTTCTCCTGAGTCTGACCCTTCTTCCTCCTGCAGGGGATGTCCTCTTCCCATGCCCATGTGGCCACGACCTCTGCCTCTGCCTCTAGGGGGTGGTCTTCCCCTCAGTGGAGGAGCAATGTTCTCCATGACAGTGTTCAAGGCAGCCAGCACTACATTGACAGTGCCTGCTAGCTGATCCACCTTGCCTTCAATACCTGCAAGCCTCTCTTCACTCATTGGGTTATTTTTTTGTGTTTTTGTTGTAGTTAGGATAACAATGGCCTCACAACCAAAGCTCTGATGCCAGAATTGCAGTGATATTATAGGGGTGTGTTAGGAATTGGACCCTAGACTCCTATCTAGCACTGGATATGGATGTTACTCAACTCCCACAGCTCAACACAGGGAATCAAACAACAAACTAGACTAGCTAAGACTCCTTACCACAGCCAAGCACAGGTAAGCAGGCTTGAACTAAACAACAAGCAAACACCCCACAGTCTATGCACAGGGATATCTAACTTGCCACAGACGTAGATCAACAACCACAGCCTAGCACAGGATGTTATCAGGCCTGACTTTCAACTAAGACAAAGCACAAGTTGGAAAGATTTTGGAAATGAGAACAATGCTCAAGTTTTTTCATTCAATAATCAACTGCCTTGTACAAAAGAGCATGGGTCCTTATATAGGCCTCAATGCTGGATGTGATTACAACCCTAGAGTATCATCTAAGGGCCAAGATTAACTATTAAAAGATGACAAAATACTGGCTAGAAATACAGACTGCTAATGCTAAAAGAAAAACAATAAAACAGACAAAATGCAGACATTTGACAATGACATGCTCCAGGTTGTGCTTGTTGCTTGGTGTTGGCTTGGAACTTGTGGACGAGG
Organism: Heliosperma pusillum; assembly: GCA_022085475.1. Classification (NCBI taxonomy): domain Eukaryota; kingdom Viridiplantae; phylum Streptophyta; class Magnoliopsida; order Caryophyllales; family Caryophyllaceae; genus Heliosperma; species Heliosperma pusillum. The sequence continues at coordinate 17,366 of JAIUZE010012593.1, read as the reverse complement.
CTCATCAATGCTCCTTGACCTTCTTCTGCAGTAGTTCTAATAGTAGGGAAGACAAGGAAAGACTTTTGGAGATAGTCTTTCAGTTTTTAGCTAGAAATGGAAAGACTGCTTTATGCTTTATGCTTTAGGTAGGCTGTTTTGATTTGGATTTTTAGGGTAGTTGTGTTGTGTTTTGGAACTGGTTCCCTAGGACTTTTTTGGACCTAGGTGGGTAAGGTTTTAGCTGGGCTTGGTGGTAGCTGGTGGTTCAGAGTGTGGTGGTAGTTATGCCTTCCCCAAGTGACTGGTATAGGCTGTTTTTGTGATTTTGTGGTGGGGTGTTGGTGGGCTTGTCTTTGGCTTGCTTGGCTCGTGTCTTGGCTCGTGTCCTGGCTCGTGTCCTGGCCAACATTGCTCAGCTTGCAGCTTCCCCTTTTGTTACCCATCCCTTGCCCCCAGATTGACCCTTGGATACCCATGAAGACCTCCCCTTGGTTACCAATGCTCACCCCTTGATCCCCCTTGGCCTGCTCCTTGTCCCTAGTGTTGAATTCTGCCCTGCCCTGTGCCCCAGCTCCTGCTGCACATGTCATATACTTATAACCGAGGTCGAGCAACATAAGTGTTCAATGAAATTATACAATCATCAACTTTTATAGTGTTATACTCTTATATTTTACAAATATCTTTTGTATCGTGTTCCTCTAATCCAATATTATAATTCATAAGTTCAAAAGTGATCTTTTAACAGAACGACCCGACCATTGACCCAATTAATTTTCAAATTTAAGACGACAATATAAAATACTCGACCCATCAGTAACCCGAAACCAAACCGGTCTCGACTTGATCAAGCATATTGACGTGATATACACGACTCATTGGTCAACCGATCCGAAACTGAACCGACCTGTTGTAGTTATTGACCCGATTAACCTGACCCGTAAGCAACCCAACCCGAACGCGACTCGACCTGAATAAGCAACTTGACCCGACCAAACCCGATCCCGACATGACCCGAACTGCCTGAACCCGACCTGTAACCGATCTAATTGACCCGATTGCCACCTCTAGTCTCAGGCAAGGAGATCCTCTTTATCCCCTACTTTTTTCTCTTTGTATGGAGTATTTAAGTAGACTACTTAATGAGGTAAATAACATCATTGGTTTCAAATTTCATTCTCCTTGCAATAGACTTAAGCTATCAGATCTTATGTTTGCTAACAATCTACTTTTATTTTGTAGAGGAGATAGTACTTCTATCTTATCTATGATAAAGATGTTTAATTGTTTTTGTGGTGCTTCTGGTATTTGTATTAATAATGATAAGTCTGATGTAGAGTCTATTGATCGAATACGAAAGAGGGGGGGGGGGTGAATTGAGTATTAAAAACTAGCCCCACTTTTTTTATTTATATGATATGTAATTAATTATTTGATCTTATAGATTAAAATCAACTAATTAATTAATCAAAGTAAGTACTAGTAACGAAATAACGAAAAGTAAAGAAAGTAAAGAGAGGCACACAGATTTTTGAAGTGGTTCAGTTTCACAAGTTGAAACCTACGTCCACTATTCTCGATTAATAATCTTTAGTACCTTTCTACGGATTACAAAAATTATCAACCCACTCGTATAATCAACTATGATTATAACTCAAGGTCAGTATTGCTAAATACTCTATACTATCTTACGTTAATAAGAAAGTACAATATAACTCACACAGATTCTCGTTAAAGGATTGTAAGATTATGTGATGTACTATTATCCAATAACGTATATCACGCGAGCGTTTGACAAAGATTGATGCACAACTCTTTTGAAAAACAAACACTAAAAATAATAAATATTTTGCTCAAGGTTTGCTTTAAAACGATTTTGGAAAATTCTCTCAATGTATGTGTGTGTGTCGTGTTGTACATTGAATGACAAGGGAAGGATTATTTATAATAGAAGCATAGGAGATAAAAATCTAAAACCCTAGCTTCATATTTAAGAAAGATATTTATCTTTAATATCTCAAAATATTTTTTGCTTTATCTTTTAGAAATATATTTATCTTTAATATCTCAAAATATTGTTGTAAGAATATAATTGAATCCTAGATTAAGTTAAACAAGGAAAACAAGCCTATGGAGGCCAGATTCCCTATTGTTACCAAACCCTAGGAGCACGCAACCCTAGGAGGCAGAATCCTAGGTTTACACAAAACCCTAGGTGGCTCAAACCCTAGGTGAGCTTATTAGGTTAACAACAACTTGAGATAGAATATATTAGAAACCCTAGGTAGCATGACAACCCCTAAGTTGTATTACTAACAAATAGAATCTCATAAATATATTCTCTATTAAAACTTTTGATAAATATAAAAATACTCTTTCATTTTTGAAAACATTTAAAATATTTATTTCCAAAATCATGCATCAACATTTATCATCCAAAATTATAGGCTAAAGCTATAACTATGAACTTAAAATCACTCTAATGGAATAGTTTCCGAATGACGACCTATACTACCTAATCTTCACAAAGATCTTCAGTATACGGATCATCTCTTCAGCATGATCACAAAGACCCTCCATCTTGAGTCTTGTGTTATTTGAGGTACATCTTGCTTGAAACATTTCTTTAAAGTTATAACCAGGTAGCTATAGCTTCCATGTAAACTTCCAAAGTTATTCCTGAAGTTCTTATAACTTTGTCTCACAGAACTTGTCAAAGTTATGCCTGAAGTTCTTATAACTTTGATCTTCCTTCTCGTAATTGTTGTTAGCTATAATAAGACTAAAACACACAATTACATGCATATGATATATTAAGTAAAGCACATTATCGAGTAAACACATGTCATTATCAAAACTATAATATAGGTCCAACAAATTCCCCCTTTTTTATGATGATAAGTGCAATGAAACTATTCAGAAACAAGCTAAATACAACTACAAACTGAACTAAGGTAGACACTTGGAAATTGGTCTGTTTTTGTTTGGACTGGATGCTGAAAGAAGGAGATAGAACCTTAACGAAAGCCCAAAGCCAATGGTTGAGGGTTGAACCTTGATCCCAGCACTCAACTAAGGGTCTAAGCTCACTTCCAAGCACACAGCAATGGAAGTTTTCTCAAGCACACAGCCAAGAGATGTCAACAGAAACAATTAGTTTACTTCAAATCTACCTTCATTTCATTAGGAATGAGCCTTTTATAGGCAATTAGGTTACATCTCATACGTCCAAATACATATAGGGCCAACATTGGCTTACATACAAAGACAAAATAACAACTACCTTGCTTACATGACTGAAAAAAAAAGTAAACTAAACAAAAGAAACAGCTCTGATAGTGACAGCTTCCTTGTTGCCTTGCTACTGCTTTTTATATGGTACAGGGTGGACTTTTAGCTTGGTGTTTTGGACCAAACTGAAGTATTATTGATCCTTTAAGACTGAACATAAAGTCCCTTGAGTTTGCTTGGCCAAAAGAGGAAGTTTTGACAATGACAGCTGAACTGCTCCATGTAGAGGCTGTAACTGGACTGGTGAACTTGGCTTATGTTTTGAGAGGTGTTCTTGGCGTTTTCTGAGGAAGGTTCCCTGGACAAAAAGGTAGTAGACCCTCCCTAGAACCATGCCCCATTGTTGGTTTGAAGTCCCTAAGCTTGGAAGTTGCCCTGAGACCCTCCCCAAGGCACTGCTGCTGGCTGAATTTCCTGAGGTTTTGTTGGCTTGTTTTGTGAGTCTGTTTTGTGTCTTGGCTGGCCCTGGCTCGTGTCATGGCTATCACTGGCTCGTGTCATAGCTTGCTTGCTTGGGCCTGGACTATACAAAGCATTAAGATAGCTTTTGACATAGGGTAAGGTTGGTATTGGATCATGGTTGGACTGATCATAGGTTGGTTGGTCTTGTCTTTGAGCTTGGCATTGAACTCCTGTTGCAATAAGTCTCTTATGATTTCTCTTAAGATTGTGACTACGTATGGTTCCCCATCAACAAAACACTGCCAAAGTTATAGCAACTTTGATCGCAAGAACATAACAACTAAGCCAAAGTTATAACTTGAAATACTTTAAGAGATAACGAGTCTTGACAAGGAGCAAGCTTAAGCAAAGACTCAAATCATATCATTTTTCCCCCTCTTGGCATCATTGAAAAGACAAGAACAAGGATATAAAATGACTAGAATAACATACTCCAAGGCAAGAAATAGATATGCAAAATACGCAATAGTAAACGAGTCATATCAAGCAAAATAAAATATCAAACGTCAATTTAAACTACAAACCACAATAAAGATTGTTAGTGCCAATGGGCCGAATGGATAAGTAGTTTAAGAAACAAACAAGGTAAGACTAGAAAATCAAGGTAAATCGGGTTGGCGAATGTTGTTGGGGTCAATGTAGTTGGGTCGGGTACGGTACTCAAGAGTAGAAAGGCGATCAAAGCACATCTTCACATGATTAGCTTGGGCGGTGAGGCATGAATCGAAGTTCCGAACCTTCAAAGAGAGAGCCTCTGTCGCATCATAAATAGTGTGCATACCTTCACGCATGTCCGAACCACTCTTCACCAACGCACCTCCTTGGCTAACAAAGAATTGCATCCGATCCCGTTGCCTAAACATCTCTTGTAGAAGATCGACAACATTTCTCTCAATCTTGGCTAGGCAACCATCAACTCCCGTCATCCAACTCCGCAACTCACCACTCACGCCCGACCCACCATGGTCACGGGTTGAGCTAGAGTTCCCCTTAGCCACGGTTTTGACAACCTTGTCAACAACCGCATCAATTTTATTGTCTTGCGCATCAAGGCGCTCTATTATCTCACCCATAAACACATCCAATTTTGATTCAAGCCCCGAAAAATCAGCCACATTCGGTGTTACAACAACAGAACCACCTTTTGACGTAAAAACCAATTTGGGACCAAAAGCCTCCAATTTCATGAATTTCAAAAACGTATCACACATATCATCTTTCAAGGTAACACCATAGCTTGTCGTATCAACAACGCCCTTAGACTCAAGAACCCGAGAGAGCCACATCCCATATGGTAAGTCAAGGGTCAAATAGATTTTATCTTCGGTTACCGAAAAAGCAGTTTGAGAAATTCTAGAAAAAACAAGGAAGGCAAGGTTGACACGGTTTCCTTCCAACAAATTCTTTACTACCATCATTTCATAGCAAGCAATTTTATCCCGTCCACCCCGACGCAGGACCACTGTATTCCACGGAAAATTCAACAAAAACTTTAATTTTGGCGACAAATTTCCCGCCAACACACAACTAGACAATGTAGCTCCATCATCAAAATACCGCTTAACCTCCAACTTAGCCGGGTCCGACAGTTCGTCCCATGACGTACTCGGGTTAATTTTGATTCCATCATCAGGAGCCAAAAACAGAGTACAAAAATCGTCCATGGTGACGGAAACTGCACGACCATTCACCACGACATGAAAAACTCCAGATTTCAAAGAAACAGAAGCATAAAACTGAATTACCTCGATTGGATAAATCGGACAAGAAAACCGAGACAGGTTCTCCCATTCTTGAAAATTCAAGAAATTGTTAAAGAATCCAAAAGCTTCATATTTTTCACACCATGCTTTTGGGAAACTACGACCTCATGAATACCGTAATTAGCAACCCGGTTAACTAACTTTCGTTCATCTTTTGTTAAACAAAGCATGTCAAGTCCGGATGCCGTTTCTTGAGGTGAGAAGTCGCGAAACAGAGTCCGAGTGGTAGCCTCAATTTCCGTGTTGTCGTTGCTCTTGGTAACTTCATCTTGTACCTATTCTTCCCCTTATTTAATCTACGCCTTTTAGTACCCTGAACAACCGAACCCGACTCGGTTTGGGTCAAATTGGGTGATTTTTGTTTAGGTTTAGGAGAGAGATTAGTGGGCATACAAGGTTTTGAAATTTTGGAGTTTGAGGTGTTGGTATTTTTGGACCTTGTGGAAGCCATTGTTGTGAGCTTGAAGTTGTTGTTTGGTAAAATTTGTTGTTGTTGTTGTTGTTGTTGTGCCGTGAGGAAGGAGAGAAAGGAGGAAGATGGTGATGTGTGTTGATAGTGATAGGGATAGGTAATTATGAAGGGAGTTTTGGGTTTTGTACTTTTGTACCTGGCATGTGTAGGTGCCAGCTTGTAGACCTCTTTTTCCTTTTTTTTTGTTTTTTTTTTTTTTTTTTGAATTTGAGTAGGATAGTAAAACGAATGTAGGGTAAATATTTGTAGGATATGGTAAGGATAGGATTAGGTAAGGAAAAAGATATGGTAAGATATTTTGTGTGGGAATTTCGGTCAATATAGGTTACATGGGTAGAGATTTGGTTTAATTAGGAAGGTGAATAAGATGGATTTTTGGCAAATATGTGGTCCATAATTCAATATCCATAAAATACTTAATATGGAAGATACTCACGTAAAATATATAATATTAAACACAAATATACTAACAATGGAATACGCGGACACAGTCATATAATCTCGTCTTATTCTAGCCAGTCACGCAGGTTCACAAAATAAATATGACGAATTTAATTGCTACTGATTAAATCAATTTCCAACCGCAAAATCTCAAAACGTCTTCTCGCTAACGCCTTTGTTAAAATGTCAGCCCTTGATTTTCAGTAGTACAAAATTCGAGTTTAATGTTGCCCTTTTCTACATGGTCTCGTAAAAAATGATGTCTAATGTCTATATGCTTAGTACGAGAATGCTGAGCTGGATTCTTAGAAATAATAATAGCACTCGTATTATCACAAAATACAGGCATACAACCAACATTAACACCATAATCACATAGTTGTTGCTTTAACCAAAGTAGTTGAGAACATACCAATCCTGCAGCGATATATTCGGCTTCAGCAGTAGATAACGCAACCGAATTTTGCTTCTTTGAGGCCCAAGTAATTATGCATGGTCCAACAAACGTAGCGAATCCAGAGGTAATTTTTATATCTAAAGAACATCCTGCATAATCTGCATCTGAATATCCTACTAGATCGAAATTACACTCAAGTGGATACCACAAATATAAATTAGATGTACCAATTAAATATCTCAAGATACGTTTAACTGCAATCATATGTGACTCTTTAGGACATGATTGAAATCTAGCACAGACACATACGCTGAATATAATGTCAGGTCTACTTGCAGTTAATATAATAAAGAACCAATCATACCTCGATATGTAGTCTCATCGACAGACTTACCCTTTTCGTCTAAGGTCAACGTTTTATCAGTTACCATAGGTGTATCCATTGGATGAGCATTCTCCATACCAAATTTTCTGATTAGCTCCTTGACATATTTTTGTTGGTGAATCTTTATTCCTTCCTTAGTTTGTTGAATTTGCAGTCCTAGGAAGAATTTTAATTCTCCTTTCATGCTCATTTCAAATTCTGAGGTCATTAGATCTGAAAAGTACTTGCACAACTTATTGTTAGTAGAACCAAAAATATTATCGTCTACATAAATTTGAGCAACAAGTAAATCAGAACCCTCGAATTTTAGAAATAGGGTTTTGTCGACAGATCCTCTTTTAAAATTATTTTGTAATAAAATTTGGACAATCTGTCGTACCAAGCCCTAGGCGCTTGTTTCAAACCATATAAAGCTTTATCGAGTGTAAAAACATGGTTTTGAAATTTGCCATTCAAAAATCCGGGAGGTTGTTCAACAAAAACATCTTCTTCCAAATAACCGTTAAGAAATGCAGTCTTAACGTCCATTTGGTACAGTTTTATTCCTTTATGAGCTGCGAAGGCGATAAGCAAGCGAATAGCTTCAAGTCTTGCTAATGGTGCAAAGGTCTCGTCATAATTAATCCCTTCCTGTTGATTATACCCATGTACGACCAATCGAGCCTTATTACGAACTATAACTCATGAGTCATCCAATTTATTTCTGAATACCCATCGAGTACCAATCACAATTTGGTTGTTAGGACGTGGCACTAGATGCAAGACTTTATTACGTTCGAACTGTTGAAGCTCCTCTTGCATTGCCACAATCCAGTCGGATTCTGCAAGTGCTTCTTTGATGTTGGTAGGCTCTATGGTAGACAGAAAAGAGTAGGATGAACAAAAGTTATTTAATGCCGGTCTTGTTTGAACTCTTTTATTCAATTTTCCTAGGATACTATCCATAGGATGAGAACTCTTATATTTCCATTTCTTAGAGTTCCTAGGCTCATCATCATTTGACGAACTCTCACTTTCCTCAAATGATTCAGAATCAAGATTGGTTCCCCCTGAGTTGGACTCTGGGGTTATCGCTAAAGTTGGTACAACTTTATTTCCAATATCTTGATTTGGGTCCACAGTTATAGCATCATCAGTTATAACTTTGGTTTCCTTTTCCTTGTTTTGAGAAGAGACATTCGTATCATCAACAATTGTCTCAGTTCTCTTTTCAAGAAAATTTGCGGATTTATCAAGTTCATCATTGATTCCTTCAATAACTTCTTCATTGATTTCTGGTACGGCATCCCTTGAAAGGCGAAAGTCGGGATCATTCAAGTCTTCTTCTTCATTCTGTTCAACTTGTTCAAGCACATTATCTTCATCAAATACAACATGAACACTTTCTTCTATGCACAAAGTTCTTTTTGTTGAAGACTTTAAAAGCTTTACTATGATTAGAGTAACCAACAAACACAGCTTCGTCACTTCGTGGATCAAATTTTCTTAAATTACTTTTTCCATTATTATGGACAAAACATTTACTACCGAAACAATGAAGGTGAGCTATATTTGGTTTTCTCCCTCTTAAAAGTTCATAGGGAGTCTTATTGAGAATTGGTCTAATCATAGCTCTATTGTGCACATAGCATGCAGTACTAATGGCTTCAGCCCAAAAGTTGTTAGGAAGGCCACTACACAAGCATAGTGCGGGCCATGTCCTCTAATGTTCTATTCATACGTTCCACGACAACGTTTTGTTGTGGGGTTCGTGGTGCAGAAAAGTTATGCTCTACACCATTCTCCCTACAATATTCTATAAAAGCTTGATTATCAAATTCGATGCCATGATCCGTACGAATGGAAACTAACTTTTTATCATACTTGTTTTGGGCAAGCTTCATTGATACTACAAACTCATCGAAAGTTTCATCTTTAGTAAATAGAAAGATAGGCCATTCATACCTTGAGTAGTTGTCGACTAGGACGAATACGTACCTTGATCCACTGCGGCTTCTGACTTTCATAGGTCCACACAAATCCATGTGTACCAACTCAAGTGGACGTTCTGTACTTACTACTCGTTTTGGTTTGAATGAAGATCTAACTTGTTTACATCAGGCACATTAGTCACACATCTTCTCTTGTTCTAATTTGATTGAGGGTAAACCTTCAACTAAATCCCACAATTTGAGTTTCTTTAAAATTGTTGGACTGATGTGTGCAAACCTCTTGTGCTACAAGCATGAATCATCCACAGTAGCTTTCATGCACGTAAAGGAACTTGTAGTGACTTTGTTTAAATCAATCATATACACGTTCCTTTTACGTATACCTTCTAGGATAACATTACTAGTACCTTCAATTATGATGCGACACACATTTGAATGAAAAACTACTTTATTGCCTTTGTCACATAATTGAGATATACTTAGCAAGTTATGCTTAAGACCATCTACCATATATACACTATTAATAGCATGTGAAGAAGATATACCAATCTTACCTACACCGATTATCTTGCCCTTCTTGTTGTCTCCAAAGGTGACCTTGCCACCATTGAAGGGCTCTAGTGAAAGAAAAAGATTCTTGTTTCCGGTCATGTGTCTCGAACAACCACTGTCAAGATACCATAAGTTGTTTTCTTTCACTATTATCTGCAAGAGAATCAAATACAGCTTTTAGGTACCCACGCTAAGTTGGGTCCTTTGTGGTTAGTGACTTTGTATATATTTGATCCTTCCTAACCCAGACCTGTTTTACAATTCTTTTGTTCTTAACATAGGATTGTCTAGGTTTATTATAGTACGCTCTAGGTTTTCTATTGTGGCTCACACTAGGTTTAAATGACTGCTTCTGATTCACATACGCTTTAGATTTTGAAGGTATAGATGTGTAATCGAAAGCTATGTCATAAAACTATCTGAACTCTTTATTTCTAAATTCTTCACGTTGAAGATCAGGTTCAGACTCATCAATACTAGACACGTCATGTTCTTTAACAAAATCAGTTTGCTTTTTATTATCATTGACATATTTGACGCAATCCTCTTTAACATGACCATTGTGACCACAATAATTGCAAATTAGATATTCTGAAAGATTGACATACTTCCTTCTTCTGAAATCACGGTCAGAAGGAGTGGATTTGCACTTATCATGGTCTCTACGACTATAACATTTATGACCTAGACCCATCTTCATGTTATTGTTAGACTGTTCGGTAAGGAACTTCAAGACTTTTTGACTTCCTTCCCATTTATCATGAACTTTTCGTGCATGTAAGGGCTATTCCTTCAAAGACTGAATTTCTTTTTCGCATAACGAGTGGTCTACATTCGAGTCTTTGGAAGGATTGTTCTTTTTAAAGTTTTCACGAAAATCATTAAAACGTTTGTTCAAGATAAATTTCTCCTCAATATGTTGATTTTTGGCTTGGGAGAATTCTGCCTTTATATCTTTCAATTGCTGAGAAAGAAAAGAGTTTTCTTTCTTGTGATCAATAATAGCAACTTCCTTTGCCTTAGCTTGAGTTTTTAAAAGCTCATTGACTTTCTTCAATTCTAAAGTTATAGCTTCATTAGCTATAACTTTGGCTTGAAGATGCTTAATGTTGTGTTTTAACTCTGAGATTACAGCTTCATTAGCTATAACTTTAGACTCAAGAGCTTCTTTCTCAACATTTGTCATGTCTGAAGTTGTAGCTGAAGTTGCCATAACTTTAGATTTGAACTTTTGAGCTTTGGCTTTTAGAAGTTGGTTTTCCTCAGCAATGTCAAGAATTTGTTCCTTAAGGTCTTTTAATTCAAGACTCTGTTCATGACAATGATCTAAGGTTTCTTCAAAATACTTAATTAAAGACTTTTTAGACAACTTCTTAACTTGATTTTTAAGTTCAAGATGACTAACCTCTTCATCATCTTATGAATCTGGTTCTGAATCTGAGTTGCCGACAAGGCACATCTCGGATTCGCTCTCGTTGTCACAGTTTGAAATTAGGTCAAGACTGACGTTGCTAAGACACAGACTGGCGACTTCTTCTTCCTCTCACTCGTCGTCTTATGTGTCAAGATCTCCCCAGCAATAAGTCATCATGACTTGCTTGAATTCCTTCTTGGTTTTGTCTCGTTGATTTTTGTCTTTGATTTTCTTCCATGTAGAGCAATCCTTAATCATATGATCATTGTCCCCACACTTGAAGCAACCACGACTTGAGAGAGACCATTTTGACTCGATTATTGGCTTCTTATAAGACTTGTTAGTGTTATTGTTAAACGTTTTCCCTTGTGGTTTATTAAAGAATTATTTCTTAAAACGTCTAGCAAATAACACTGTGTCATCTTCAAGATCCGAATCTTGTTTTCACTAGACTCGGCTTGTAAAGCCACTTTCTTACTATTACTATCATTTGTCTCATCCTCAACAAGAGTAATCTCGTGAGCCATTAGGGTTACGAGTAGCTCTTGATAAGATAGGTTAGATAGATCTTTACATTCCTCAATTACCGTCACCTTAGGTCTCCATCGTCTAGATAGACTTCTAAGGATCTTCTTGGTAATTTCCTCGGAGTTAAAAGTTTTTCCAAGATTTTTCAATTCATTAATGATACTAGAGAAGCGAGTGCACATGCTCTCAAGCGAATCATTTTGCTCCATAGAGAACAATTCGTATTTTCGCATCAGTAATGCAATACGTTGCTTTTTGACAACAATTGTCCCCTCATAAACTAACTCTAGACCATCCCATATTTCCTTGGCAGTAGAGCTAGATGAGAAACGGTCAAACTCAGTATAAATCATGTCGTTTTGCAACAGGCTGATAGCTTTGGAATTTTTCTCAGCTTTCTTATAATCTGCCTCAACATAGTCGTCTTCTTTCTTTTCAGTGGAAGTACCAGTAACAGATCCAAGCATGATCTTATTAGGGCCATTCTTAATGATTAGCCAACACTCCCAGTTGTTACCCTTTATGTAGTGGGTCATCATATTTTTCCATAAACCGTAGTTCTTCCCATTGAATACGGGACACTTCAGATGTTTGGAATCCATTAAAATAAAATTAAATGCAGCGGAAAATAAATAAAAATAAAAGGATAGAACGGATTAGACTCCTTGCTGAAGGCAATCAAGAGCACGAGGGTCTGATACCAATTGTAGAGTCTATTGATCGAATACGAAAGAGGGGGGGGGGGGTGAACTGAGTATTAAAAACTAGCCCCACTTTTTCGATTTATATGATATGTAATTAATTATTTGATCTTATAGATTAAAATCAACTAATTAATTAATCAAAGTAAGTACTAGTAACGAAATAACGAAAAGTAAAGAACGTAAAGAGAGGCACACGGAATTTTGAAGTGGTTCAGTTTCACAAGTTGAAACCTACGTCCACTATTCTCGATTAATAATCTTTAGTACCTTTCTACGGATTACAAAAATTATCAACCCACTCGTATAATCAAATATGATTATAACTCAAGGTGAGTATCGCTAAATACTCTATACTATCTTACGTTAATAAGAAAGTACAATATAACTCACACAGATTCTCGTTAAAGAATTGTAAGATTATGTGATGTACTATTATCCAATAACGTATATCACGCGAGCGTTTGACAAAGATTGATGCACAACTCTTTTGAAAAACAAACACTAAAAATAATAAATATTTTGCTCAAGGTTTGCTTTAAAACGATTTTGGAAAATTCTCTCAATGTATGTGCGTGTGTCGTGTTGTACATTGAATGACAAGGGAAGGAGTATTTATAATAGAAGCATAGGAGATAAAAATGTAAAACCCTAGCTTAATATTTAAGGAAGATATTTATCTTTAATATCTCAAAATATTATTCTCTTTATCTTTTAGAAATATATTTATCTTTAATATCTCAAAATATTGTTGTAAAGATACAGTAGAATCCTAGATTAAGTTAAACAAGGAAATCAAGCCTATGGAGGCCGGATTCCCTATTGTCACGAAACCCTAGGAGCACGCAACCTTAGGAGGCACAATCCTAGGTTTAAACGAAACCCTAGGTGGCTCAAACCCTAGGTGGGCTTATTAGGTTAACAACAAATTGAGATAGAAAATATTAGAAACCCTAGGTAGCATGACAACCCATAAGTTGTATTACTAACCTATAGAATCTCATAAATATATTCTCTATTAAAACTTTTGATAAATATAAAAATACTCTTTCACTTTTTAAAACATTTAAAATATTTATTTCCAAAATCATGCATCAACATTTATCATCCAAAGTTATAGGTTAAAGCTATAACTTTGAACTTAAAATCACTCTAATGGAATAGTTACCGAATGACGACCTATACTATCTAATCTTCACAAAGATCTTCAGTATACAGATCATCTCTTCATCTTGATCACAAAGACCCTCCATCTTGAGTCTTGTGTTATGTGAGGTAGATCTTGCTTGAAACGTTTCTTTAAAGTTATAACCAGGTAGTTATAACTTCAATGTAAACTTCTAAAGTTATTCCTGAAGTTCTTATAACTTTGTCTCACAGAACTTGTCAAAGTTATGCCTGAAGTTCTTATAACTTTGATCTTCTTTCTCGTAATTGTTGTTAGCTATAATAAGACTAAAACACACAATTACATGCATATGATATATTAATTAAAGCACATTATCGAGTAAACACATGTCATTATCAAAACTATAAAATAGGTCCAACATCTGATATTATTTTCAATGGCATTACTTGCTGACACTAAGGTGGCAATTCTGAAGCACACTAGGTTTAAGAAAGGCACCCTTCCTTTTAAGTACCTAGGAGTAAAGATTTCCCATAAACATTTATCAAAGATTGATTGTAATATACTAGTGGATAAGATGCTGGCTAGAATTGGTGGGTGGAATAAAAGGAAAATTTCCTATACTGGCAGATTGGTGTTGGTAAAATCAGTTCTTGAGACCATTTATAATTACTAGTCACAAATATTCATTCTGCCTGTAGGAGTTATGGAGAGACTAAAGGCCCTTTGTCGGAATTTCTTATGGGAGGGGACTGGGGATTGTATAAAAGCTCGTTTGGTTGCCTGTCCTGCTCTCTACAAAGGAAAGGGACTATGGGGGTTTGGGTCTGATTGCCACTTCCATTTGGAATATAGCAGCTGTAGGTAAGCTTGTGTGGTGAATTTTCATTAAAAAAGACCACCTTTGGATTCAATGGATTGATAAAATTTACCTCAAAGGAGTGTTCTGAATTGATTATAGGCCTACTCAGGCTATTTCATGGTCTTGGAGGAAAATTTGTGGGGTCAAGGACAAATTTAGAGATGCATATGTTCAAGGGAAATGGTTGCATTCTGATGATGAACAACAAATATCAAAACGTTATGAGTGGTTAACTCAGCAATATCAGGAAAAGGTGCAGTGGGCAAAAGTGGTTTGCAACGGATTTAACACTCCTAGGCACAACTTCATCATATGGCTGATTCAAAGACAGAGGCTTATGACTTTGGATAGACTACAGAGAATAGGTATTACAAATTCTGGGTTATGTTTCCTTTGTGGAAGATTAAAAGAGAGTCATTATCATTTGTTTCAGGAATGTTAGTATTCTACCGAGTGTTATTCTCAAGTTGTTTTCGTGGCTTCAGATTCAGGTGAGTGGAGATATTAATGCTGGGGATTTCTTATTGTAGAGGAGGTATTCGGGTTTTGTCAGGCTTGTTTTATGTTCTTTAGTGGTAGCTGTTCAGTGTGAAATTTGGCACAACAGGAATGTTGCTAGACTGGAGCATTATGTAATGCATCATGTGACTGTAATCAAGAAAATCAAAGCAGATAGCAGACTTCGTCTCATGACTGTGGCAGTTGGCCAAGTTAGATTAGGTGATGTTAATGGGTGTAAGCAAAAGGGACTTATGTAATTTTTTTCTTTGTTTCCTAGTAATTTTTCATAGAATTGTAATAGGATTTTTATCATTGTAGAGGGGTGAAATTAGCTTTTCTCGCGCCTGAGGAATACTAAAATGGTTGTAATGGTGACTTTGAGATCCCTATTTGGGAGGTTTTAATCTACTTACATTTCCACCAAGTTACAATTTCTCAAGGACCCATAAGCTTGTAACACATGAAATTCACATAGCATCACACTCTAGCTACCCCTCTCATTACACTACCTGCAGTTACTGGTTTAGAACTGAAAGGGCCATGGTGCGTATTAAGGACGTCTGTCTAACCGTACTAAGTAGGGCTCCTAACTGTTCCTACCCAAGGTTCATTTTATTTACTCTCATCCTATACTCATTGTGTTCATTGGTTGATGCCCTAGGATCGTTCGCTCTGATACCACTTTGTAACACCCCCATTAACCAAGAGCCTTGAGCAAGACATTCCCGATTAAATAGGACCGTTACCATCTCAGTTTCCTAAGGCAAATAGTAAAAAAATCACAATAGGAGGCACTTTAAATAAAATTACATCACTGTCTCAAATCTTGACCTAATGTCTTAAATCTTAAATCATTATTAACTCAAAGTACTAGATTATTAATAAGCGGAAGTTCTAATAAACTAATTATAACTCTAATAAATAAATCAACTAATCAAACTCTTCTAACTCGTCTAGTCTCGCATCCCACATCATCATCCAAAGCTAACATCCATTACCTGCATGACTCACTGCTCCCCAATTGTCGGAACTATCAATTGGTTCATCACAGAGTTGAAATAGAATTTGACACAAGAAAGCACACACGTCAACCAAAGGTCGAGTAGGAAAATATCAACCACAATAAATCACATAATGTACAGAACAACACACGAGATATAATATCATGCTCCGACTCCTAACTCCCTCCTCGATTCACAAGTCGGCATCATAAACATCCCCCAGGCTCCTGACTCTCTCCTCGATCCGCATATCGGTATAATAAGCAATACCTTACCCCGTAGCTCCTACCACCCTCCTCGATCCGTAGATCGGTATTCCATATCACATGTCAACATCACACAAGCCATTCTCATTCATATCTATCCCAACACAACATATTTAACATTGTCAATCACGCCATTCTCATCATTTACATACAACAACTATTACATCATTATCTCAATCCAAATTATACAATTCAAGACAACATGGCATAATACAATTTGAGTAGGATAATCCCTATCTTATAACAATGGATATTCCATCACACACGAGCCCGATTAATAATACTCCACTACGAACTCTCCGTCTACACAACACATATAACATATATTGTAACACCCGCAAATGTACTGTAACGACCCGAAGAGTACCCAATTTTTCTAGTAAAAATATTTACTAACACTTTTCAGTAGAACTTAAGTTTTTAAAATAGGAATTTTTGTTCCGAGTCTTATTTTGAAATTCCGCGTTCGTATTTGGAATTTCTGAGAGATTTCATGAAAAGACCGTTTTTAGTCATCTTTGACTTTTCTCGACTTTTCAGTCAACTTTGACTTCCGTTGACTTTTTCCCGACTCGTCTCATAAGTTGGAAGACCGAAATTTTATTTAAAAAAATAATATTTTTGATTTATTTTTATTTAGATTTATTAAGATTTATCATAATTTAATATAATTATTTTGAATTTATGCGGAATTTAAAGAATAACGTTTACGGTTTTAACCGAACGTCATTTAACTATTCCCGACTCATCGTAAAGCGCGAAACAAAATCGAAACTCGACTGTGGCATGAGTCACACGCGCGTGTCATCGCTTTCCACTCACAAATAGATATTTTAATTATTTTGATTAAACTAATCAAAATATCTAGATATTTATTAACTTTATCGATCAGTTAACGAAAATTACTCAAATCGTTTACAAAACTGACCCGTCTAGCACAAAACCACACGGCTCATCCACCCTCTAATAGGGCTTGATATTTTCATTATTTTTCATTACAATATCATAATATCTTGATATTTAGTATAATTAACTTTATCGTTAATTATATTTAATCGTTTACCGTAAAATAATTATTAAACGCGAGTCAATTACGTAACAACAATTTCAAAACCCGACTCTTTATTTTGCCTATATTTACACTGCTCACACACACACTCCACTCACAAACAACTTTTCATTTTTACAACAAATCAAATAAAGATCAAAATATCACTTTCTTTAATCGTTCTTCGTGTTCTTCGTCGTTCATCATTTGTTCTTCATCGTTCTTGAGCAAAATCCTCAT
>JAIUZE010012586.1:2500-11050 GCA_022085475.1 Heliosperma pusillum | reverse complement strand
TTAATAGCTTTTAATTGTTTGAGTCGACGCATTCAATTGACTGACTTGATACCCCCTTGACCTAGATCGAGAGATTGGAAAAAGGACAGATCAGTGATGAACTTTGGGATTATGCTAATGAGGGCGAGAGCTAAGTTAGTATATCTTAGGGCGAATAGCGGACCGAAAGGACCTTTTCACTACCCACAAACCTGTTTAGACTTTACTTTGATTTTAATCCTGACCCTAGATGCCATGGGGAACCGACGATCCTAGTTCTTCTCCTATCTGTTATTTCACTCTTTATTTCTCTCCCTCTTTTCTCTTGTAGTATTAGAAAATCAATTAAACAAAACCCTCAATTCCAATACTTTGACAGACTTAGCAAGTTATAGGATTCCCTCTCTCTGTGGATTCGACACCCGACTGCCTCTACTACATTTTGTTGAGACCGTTAGGTTTTATCTTTGATAGGGTTGCAACAGCCGTATCATCAGCCCCTTCTAAAACCTTGTTGACGGTAGGCCTGCTGTATGGCTTTGATCTTTCACTCCTCTTGTCGGTTATTGCCTTTCTGGTACTCCTGTCGGTATCGTAGGTGGTTATTTTGGATTTAACATTCTCTTCTAACCGTATTGCTGCCATGGCTTTGGACTGCACATCCTCAAACGTAGCACATGGGTACTTGGTCAGATCCCTGTACAGATCTGAATCCTGGTAGAGTCCTTGGCGGAATGCTTCGATGGCTGTAGCGATTTCACATCTGGGGATGGACACCTTCTCTTTGTTGAACCTGTTCAAGAAGTTTCGGGTGGATTTATCGAACTTCTGGGTTATCATGTATGATTATCACTATTTATTTACAGATTTTATGCTTTGCTTAGATACATAAGACTCGATTTATTGTCTTTCCTTGCTTGTTTCTATGCTAATATTTTAGTTAGAATATCGATTCTGCCGCTTCTATTATGTTTTAATGCAGATTGGATGCATTTGGAGCTTTTTGAGTTGGTATAGAGCATAGCGGAGTCAGATCGTAGAAGGTTAGGCACAGGAATCGAGAGCGATGGAGAAGAAATGAAGAAAAAACGAAGAAACATGCCATTTGAAGGATGCCCGATGGAGCAAAATCACTATGCTCGATCGAGTCGTGCTGACGTCATGCTCGATCAAGCAGATTCACCTTTGCTCGATCGAGCCACCCAGTATTTGAGGGCTTTTGGATTTCCTAAATTAGTTTAACCTAGTTAATTAGATTTTTATTATAAAAGGAAAACTCGTCTTTCATAATTAGGGTACGCTTTAATATTATAAACTAGAGTTTTGTTTTCTTTGCTACTGGATTGATTCATCAATACTATTATTTTTAGTTCAAGCTTGTAATCGGTACTCTTTAATCTTCCTTTGTTATTCAGTTAGTTACTTTCTAGTTCTTTAGATATTCTTTGTTACTCCTTTCATTATTGTTAATCATGTTTACTTTATTTATTATCGTTGTTATTAATATCGTTATGAGTAGCTAAATCCTTATCGAGGGTTGAAAGGGGATCTAGGATTGTTAGAACGGATAGACTAATTAATTGAATTGCAATAGCATGGTTATCGTTTGATTATCGTTTTAAATCTAGTTGCTTAAATACTGGCCAGGATTAGTTAATTAGTATCGCAAATTAGGATTAACACCGACCGGGTTAAGACTAAGATAGGCTACGATAATTGAATAGAACTCGTTTAATGATAGCGATCGCACGTTAAATTGTAGATCTAAAGGGCATAATTGAATCGATCGATCTTGTGACCTTAGATAGCTTTATTGCATGATAGTTGATTACACCCTTACCCCTGAATAATAATCCTAGTGAACCTGAGACCCTAGACTTTTAATCTTATTGATTTCAACCTTTTATTGTTATTGTTTGCTATTAGTTTAGGAATACAAATAAAAAACCCACGAAATTGTTACTATAAGAGACGAACCTAGTTTAACAGATTAGAATACTACCGCCTCCCTATGGATTCGATACCTTACTTACCGCTGACTATTAGTTAGTAGTGAATTAGGATTACTTTGATTAAGGTGAGACGACTTTACCCTTATCAAATTTGGCGCCGTTGTCGGGGACGCAATATTTTTTTTTCTACTTAGTTTGTCTTTTTGTTCATCTAAGGGAACCTAAGTTCCTTGAGACCATTCTTATCCTTTTCTTTAGTGTTCGTTTATGCCCAGGTGTTCCAGGTCCGATCTCGTACCCTACGATTCCGAACCAGAGAGGACTCTCCGAGCTAGACGAAACTTTTGGAAGGAAATTCAAGAAGCGGAAGACTTGAGTACGCTTGACACATTTTACGCCGAATTTGTCGCAGAAAAACCATCCTTAGAAGAGAATACACATATTTCTGCCGCCACTACAACCATGCCTACTTTAGCCAGCCATTCGGAGCCTACCGTTGCATCTATTCCAAGGGATTCAAACTCCCTACTGCGAGTAATGGAACCTTTGAGATTCGTCCATCTTATATCTCTTTGGTGGAGCGAAACATGTTTGGAGGAAGCCTCATTGAGGATCCTGCGAAGCATATGGAAAAATTCACCAACAATTGTTGCTTCATTCCTTTAAAGGTGGGGTAACGCAAGATCAAATTAAGTTGGTATTATTCTCCTTTTCACTACGAGACGGAGCAGAAGATTGGTTGGGTGAGTTAGATGTGGATGCACTTGGCATCACTGATTGGAATTCTCTGGCTCTTGCATTCTAAAAAAGATACTTCCCGCCACAGAAAACCAACGCCATCTGAAGTCAAATCACAAGCTTCAAACAAAGTCCCACTGAGAACTTTAATGAGGCATGGGTTCGCTTCAAGAAACTTGTCAAATCCGTTCCACGTCATGGTTTTGATACTTGGTTTCTATGCAACCAGTTTTACAACGGGTTATATGATGATTAGAGAGCATTGCTAGATTCTGCTGCCAATGGAAGATTCCAAAATAACACTAATGATGCTAATGCTTGGAAGTTGATTGATGAGATAGCTACTCACACTGCTGAGTATGGCAACCTCATGGGTAATGTGAGGCGAGGAGGTTCAGACAATGCCGTTGCAGCTCAGTTGGAGGCATTAACTGCTAAAATTGCAGAATTACAAACTTCCAAATCTCTGGATAAACAGACGGTCTATGCCATGATTCAACAAGAGCCAACCTGTGAAAGATGTGGTACCATGGGGCATACTGCGGTAGTGTGTATTTTTGGATTTTGTGTGCTTCAAAAGAAGCAATACTAGTTTTTTTGTCCCACTTTAATAATAAATTATATTTCTAAGCTAATTAAGCATTTTTACATGCTTGACTCAAGTTGTTTCCTAAGTTGATTGTGTGGTCTTCTAGACACACAATTTTCTACACTAATTTTGTGAGTTCTTATGTCATTTAACTAATATAAATACCCCATCTCTACTACTCAAACATACAACAAAAAACTCACTCCTTCTATCTCACTAAATCATTGTCTCTATAAATTTCAGGAGGTCCTTTGGCAACGTTCCGAGCTGTGTTCAAATTGTGTCTTCGTCTACACCGAAGGTACAATGGTTGTGTAATCCTGGGGGTCGATTGTCAATAAAGCCGTGTGTAGAGTAATTCAGATAAGCTATTCTCTTTTCTATTTTACATATACTTATAATATTTATATTTACTTATATACCATTATATTATTCTTCTAGAACTCTTTTTGGTCATTGGTAAAATATTTCTCTTAATCAATTGATAGATCTTATCCTCCATTTCCAACATGTATGATTACGGTTGAACAAGTACTTGTTTTTCAATCCTTTAAGCAAGGTACACCGTACTCTAACTTTTATAATAAAAAGATGAGAGTGAAAGTCCTAGACCTTTAATTAGACTCCTCTAATTAATTCATTAAATTACATTAAGTTAATGATTTAGGATCTAGTTATCATGCATGCAAATATAAAAGCATAAAAGAAAAGATAAGACCAAAACATCCTTACAATGGGATTTTTCGGTTCAATATGGGAACAATAAGAAGTTCTTATTGTTCTTGAGCATGAAATTAAGTGGATGATCCTCCAAAAATAACCTCCAAAGTAGAAGGTCTCCTTCTTGTTGCACCCAAGATTATACCCAAATAATCTTACCTTATTATTAACTAGATAATAAGTAAGATAAATACTACTAATATTATTGTATTACTACACTAGTACTATGTAGAGAATATTAGTATATATGAGAGTTTAGAGAGAAGTTGAGTATTTTAGAGAGATGTTTCAAAACAAGTGAAAAACAAGAAGTGAAGTAATGAACAACCAAAGTGCTCTATTTGAGTCACTTTGGCCGGTCATGATACTCTCCAAAAGAGGTGATTTTCTTCCTTATTTTATTGCCATGCAAAGTGGTAATGTGTTGTAGTGAATAAAATGATTTTAGGTTTACTATTCATGTCATAAGCACATGTTGCTTGTGAGTATGAATAAGAGCAACCATCATCACTATCCACTACATACCAACCGTCCATGTGAGCCTTATTTTGGTCCATTTTGATTTTTGATATTTGTCCCACAAATACTTATTAATCATATGCTTAATTATCTTGTATAATTAAGTGTTAATTTGATCATATAACAATTATATGACACAAATAAATGAATAATATGTACTTAACATTTTAAGTAATATTCTACCATTATATCAATATATAATGGGTCCCACAATGCTTAGTTAATTTATTGTACAACTCTTTGTAAATATAATTAACTAATTACCTCTATCTCAAAACCTCAACTAATTTAGTAATTTAACGATTAATTACTAAGTTAAATCTTATTTAATCATATTAAAATAAGATATAAATTTATTAGTCAATTATCGTATAATTGAAAAATAAACTTAATCGAATTTGAGTTCTTAACTCAATTTCTAACAATTAACTCTCGTACATATCGAATATATGTAATGCTCTAATTAAACTGTATCATATACAAATAATTAGTATTCTATTTGGGTCTCATCCTATAGGTGTAACCTAAAGGGATCAGTTGATTACCGCCGTCATACGACAATAACGTCAAACTCTAGTCAGCCAACCGTTATTGTTTTACGTTAATCAACTGACGTGGAGTATCAAAATATACTAATCATGCCACGTATATTCCAAATGAGATTTATTATATAAATGCACTATTGTGGAGGACACTTACTCCAACAGAGAGAGGATCCAAATTTCTCCTACTGAAGTCAGAATGTTCTTAATCCTACCTCGCCGCCACCTGATGGCGCTAAAACACGGTGTCGTTAATTCCGCAAATTAGCTAGGCCAAATAACAATTTATAAAACCAAATCAAGACTCAAACCAACCTAAATAAAAAGGTAGTAAGGGTAAGAAAAGGATCGAACCCAAGGGAAAGCGGTACTAGCTAAAAACAATCTAATCTAGACTCTTGCAAAATATCACTTAACAAAACTAACGAATCTAATCAAAAATTAAAGCACTAATTACTAAAGACACTAATTATAACAAAGACTTAAATTAATTACAAACTATGATATTCACAATGGCAAACATGTAGGCAAACATAAATGGGGGAGTTTGGGTAAAAAGATGAGTTAACATGAAATATGAAAATCTAGCTTAGGCACTAGCACAAACACCTTCAATGCAAGTAATCAAATATGTGAGAAAATACTTAGTGTAATTATCCCAAGTAACACAACAATTAGCAAAGATGACTCCTTTCTTCCTTTCTTCTCATTTATCTAATACCATCTCCTAAGAAATAGCCAACATGAATTAAACCACCCAAAATTGACCCTTTACAACTAAACCCACACTTATTAAAACATAAGCATAAACAAAGGAGTAAGCTTTAAGCATTCAACTAAAGGATTAAGCTAGAATTATGCAATTCAACATTAAACCATGTAAAAATCACACAAACATACAATTTGTTTCTCAAAAGACTCAAACTTTTAAACCAAAGATGAAACCTTTCAAGTCTACTTCATACATTCAAGCATAGGGTGACAATTCCTACCAAGAACAAGCATTTATCAAGTAAACAAAATGTCAAGCTAGTCAAACCAAACATTCATTCACTCAACATAAAAGATTAACATAAACAAATTGCATTAAATAAAGAAGAAGAGGATTATAGTCATACAATTGCTAAAGGTGTGAACTTGTTCAAATTACACCAAGTAATGAAAAGATTAGCTACCCATAGTCTTCATATTACAACCAATTTCTAAATAAAACCAAATTACAAGAGCCAAAGTTGAAGAATAAAGTAGAGAAATTCTAAGGAAAATATGATGTTTCAATGTTGTATGCTTGCCTCCCCTCTCTCTCTTCAGTTTTCTTCTTATATACCCTTGGTCCGCAAACCTAGGGGCCTTGAAAGGTGGGCTTCCAAAAGACAAGACGAGAAAATGAAGAAATCCCGTGCTGAGAAAAGACGCAGGCTGCGTCCTACGGCGCAGGCTGCGTCCTACGGCGCAGGCTGCGTCGTGCTGACGCAGGCTGCGTCGTGATGATGCAGGCTGCGTCGAGCACTGCCTGTTTTTCCCTTGCTTTCCTTCTTGACTTTCGTTGACCCATGGACTTTTTGGCCCCGCCTTGACTTCCATTGACCCATTGGGTTTGGTCTTCATGCCTTGATGATTCATTGCTAGCCCACTCCAATTTCCGGGTTTTTGGGTCTCGGTTTTCGGGTTTGACTTTCATTGACTTTCGGGTTTGACTCTCAAAATGGACTCAAATTAATAAAAACCAACATTATTACAAAAACTAAAATTAACATAAAACAAAGCTAATGACCTGTAAAAAGTAAAACGAAAGACTCTAAAAGTTACTACTAGACACGACATAATTTGATGTTGTCAAATACCCCCACACTTGGACTTTTACTCGTCCCGAGTAAAACTCGAGATTGGCAAGGCAAACACAAGTCCAAACATAGCATGCGAAGGTAATGACCTCTCTTCCCTTACCTCTTCCTTCTTATATCTCCCTCAAAACACAACCACCTATTTAAATAAAAGAAAATTTTTGACTCAAGGTTGTTTTAACACTCTTCCCTTACCTCTTCCTACTTATAACTCCCTCTTAACAAGACTCGACAACCACCAACTCCGACTCAATTCACATAATTCCTCCCTTCTTATAGCTCCCAATAAAATAGTATGACCATCTTTGCCTTATCCCAAGGCATAGCGAGATGGTCTTCATCATCAAACTCCATACAACTCCACTACTTATACCACCCCCTTATTACTCCACTAATGTAATGCATGGTTACTTGGTTGGCCCCAAACTACACAATTTGCACAACCAAGTAACCACCAAGAGAAAAACCACCAATTTGGAACCAAGTTTTGTGACTCAAAATAAAAATAAAGGAAGTCATAAGCTAGCCTCCTTCCAATTCCCTCCTTATCACTCCCTTCTTATACCTCCAAAATCCTCATCATCGAAAGTATTATGCTCAACTTTTTTCATTTTTTTCATTTTTCCATTTTTTATCTTGAAAATCCCTCATTTTGCCTGAGGTGCCCTTTCGGGTTTTCACCTTAGCTTTTCCTTTCCTCTCATTGGTGGCTCGCAACTCGATTCTTCATTTTGCCCGGAATGCCCTTTCGGGTTTTCATTCCGTCCTCGGCCACCTTCCCAATCTTGCCTAGGTGCCCACCCTTGTGGGTTTTCACCTAGCCGGGATTTTCAAATTTTTTTTTTTCTTTTTCTCTTTTTTTTTTCTTTCTTTTCAAAATAAAGACAATTGAAAATACAATGCATCAAAAACAAACTAACTATGTACAATCTTCTCCCCCACACTTAGAACATACAATGTCCTCATTGTAGAAGAAAAGAAAAAGGTTACCTCATCAATTGTCGAAATGAGAAGAACCCGAGGCACCTCCTCGGTTTCTCCTCCTTTCCCTTGCTTCTCTAATCCTTCTTCTTCGTTCCATGCCTTCATCAAGGACTTCTTGAGTGTATGGAGTTGGGTAGTCCGGGTTGTGTTGGATGGACATCCCAAAGAGAGAGCTAGCCAAACCATAGACGTCTTCTTGTGCCACCGCATCTTCATAAGAGTCTTGAAGATAGGTGTGGTGGCGCTCATTTTGAACGTTAAAGTGGCTCGTAGCTTGCTCCCTCCAAGCATTTTGGGTGGTCCACATTTCATTTTGTTCCCGCCACCTTTGATCTTGTTGTTCCCTCCAAAGGCGGGCCTCCTCTTGCCCTTCTACCATCCTTCTCCATTCCTCTCTTTGAGCCCTCTCGGCCTCCCCTCTCAATCTCTCTCTCTCCTCCACCACATTGTGCCAATCATCCAAAGTCTCAAGCCTACTACCTTGTTGTTGTTGCCATGTGCTCGAATCGTCCACCCTCCCACTAATATGCTTCAAAACGTCGTTGGTGCTAGCAAAATAGTTAGCCATTTGTTGTTGCCATGGCTCCACGGGTGTGCTAGAACGACCCTCCGCATCAAACATGGGGGTGCCGGTGTCTTGGTGTCTTTGGAATGGTGATTGGAAATGGAATGGTGGTGGTGGT